>JAHBCN010000842.1:0-147771 GCA_019359885.1 Listronotus oregonensis | reverse complement strand
CCCCAAAAACCTTTTGGGCCTTTAAACCCTTAAAAAAACTAAAACTTTTTGAAATTGTCTTAAAAAGAAACTAAAAATTTATTATTAATTTTTTTTTGGTAATTTGTTAGGGCTTAGGGGGGGGCATTACCTTTTTAAGTAGAGTTTTGGTCCCGTTCCTAAAATTTAAAAAATTAAATCAATTTATAAGACAATATTTTTTTTATTTTAAAAAAATAAATTTGGTTTTTCCCCTTCAAATTTTAAAACTTTATTTTTAAAGTATGGAAAGGAAAATTATATAATTTACAGAGAAACCAATTTAAAAAAACAAGTACTCGAAACAAAACAATATAAAAAAAATTTTATAATTTTTACCCATTAAAAAGGGGAAAAAAGTTTTGGGCCATTATAAGTAACAAAGTTTAAATTTTAAAAATAAAATATAAAACCAATTTAAATAATTTTATCAGCTTTTGCCTAAAATTCCCCTTGTTTTTTTTTTTAAAAAAAGATTAATTTTCCTTAAATTTGGGTCCTTATGGAGTTCGGGTTTTTAAAAAAATTGGTTTTCTGTGTAAAATTTTAACTTTTTTTAAAAAAATTTAAATAAATTACCTGTGGGGGATCATTGTATTTAGTCAGGGTTAAAAATAACTTGTTTTCTTTTGTGAAGAAGAAAGGGATTAAAAATTTTAATTTTATAAATAAATTTTGAAAAACCTGAGGGAAACGAAATGGCCCAAAAAAAGGGAATATTTAAAATTTTAGTTGACATGGAAAAATTTAAAGGACCCATCAAAGCAAGAAAAATTCTAACTATTCTTTTCATATCAAACAGGGCATAATAACCCAAGAGGACCCCTACACAAGATAGGCTAATACAATGGGACCAAGTTGCAGAATGTGCGACAAGGGGAAGAAACAGCCCTACCAAATCCTGTGCGAATGTAAGCTTAAATTACAAAAAACAGGCATTATTTGGGCAACCGGGAAATGAGCCAGGAATTTTTAAAAACCCAAACCAAAATCTGGGGGTTATACAGACATGTTAAGAAACAAGACTAATGGGAGGATTGTAAAAAGAAAAGGGGAGTTTGGGGACGCTGGGGCTGTTTTCCTTTTCCGGTGGTCATAAAGACGGCTCCCAGAGAAGAAGAATGGGAAAGCCGCGCCAGTGAACATCGTCCATTTGATGTGATTCGAAACCCACCAAAAGTTGTTTGTATTATGACTGGATTACATTACCCAGACTTTCGGGAGGGTATTCAGAGGTAAAGTTAGTATTTTATATTTTTGGTAATTGTTTAGATGTGTGGCTCCACTTTTTGAGACAAAATAAACAAAAATGATTAATTTTTTTTAAAGCTTTTTTTATTTTTAAAGTTTATAAAAATAGAAAAATTACAAAAAAAAAAAATTAAATTTTTTCGTTTTTTAAAAAAAATATTTATAAAATTTAAAAACTAATAATTTATTTTTTTTTTTTTTTGTTTTTACATGAAAACCCCTAAAACAAATCCCTAAAATTGCTAAACTTAAATGGATGTTTTTTAAGAAAAAAACTTGAAAATCCCTTTTCTTTTTTTAAAATAAAAGTAACCCGATTTTTTAATTTAAACAAAAAGTCGTAACCCCCGGTAATATAGAACAAAATTAAAAAAAAATTAACATTTCTATTTTTTGATTTTTAGGATTAAAAATAGGTGGACCCCAACATCTAAAAATTAAATTTTTTTTTTTTTTTTCTATAACAAGGCAGTTTTTACTGATTACAAATACGGTAAGGGTGGATTATGATTACGCCGGGGTAATCAAAATACGTCATAGGCTACAAAGATTCAATGTTCTAAACATAAGTCATTCCATGGACCACCGGCACTTAAGTCCTTAAGCTACAATAGAAGGGTAAAAGAGATAGTAGATAAAGGGTAAAAGAGATACAAGTGGGGTTAGCTACAGAATACACTAGTTATATTTTCGCCAAGCAGAGCCATCTGATGGTAAAAGGTTTAATAATAAAATATAAAAAATATTTTTAAGCCCAATACTACTTTTGTAATAGGCGGTGTCACTAACAAATCTATACTGCTAAACACATAACTATAGTGCTTTATTAAAATTAATTGGCACTTAAAATTTAAAAGGTGACTATTATAGAAATCAAATAAAAAAAAAAAGTTTTTAAAAAAATGTAATTCATCCCAATTTATTTTTTTTTTGGGGGGTTTTTAAAATTAAATAAATTTTAGTTTAATAAATCAGAGCCCCGAACTTTTTTTAAACAAAAAAAAATATAAAGTTGAGCCGAATCGTTTTTTTAAAATTTTTTATTAAAAAATTGGTATTACTCATAACAGTTATGACAAAAGTAAATAATTATATGATAACATCCCTTGATCAAAGTAGTTTCTAGTTATATTCTAGTATTTTATGAACGTAATAAGAAGACTGATCTAGAGAAGTAAACTTGTTTCTGAATTTGTGTAAAACTAGTAAATTAGGTTCATAAGGGCTACATTGAATCATCGTTAGTGAATTATCTTATTTATACAAGAAAACAGTTGAAATAAGAAAGTAAAAAGCGTTTAAGTTGTATGTTAAGGGTGTTTTAGTTGTCAAACCCCTCGTTAAAACATTGCTAAAACGTAGATAATAATGTTCCAGAACAATTGGTTACCTGGTTATTTTCGGAAAAAAAAAAAAATTTACCTTTGTTACCTTAAAATTTAGAGAACCTATTATATGGTAATATTTGCGTAAGACATTATTGTAAAAAATTATTTTAAAATCTCAAACAAACTGTATATTATGTATAAACAAGGGTATTTATCATGGTTTAAATAAATAATAGATTTTTTAATTTAAAAAATTTAAAATAACAATTCATTTTATTCTTTATGTGCATATAAAAAAAACATTTTTTTTTAAAACCTGGTTTCTCCCATTTTTCTTAAACAAGTAGAAAGTTTTAGGTAAAAATATCATATAGTTTAAAATTTCGTTTTTTGAGTCATTAAAATTTAATACGCTTAAAATTTAATACTTTAAAAAAGGCGTTTGGAATATAAATAAACATCCCCCCTCAAGCCATCTTCATCAATCTCAGTCCCCGTTATTCAAGTATCCATAGGGGAAAAAAAGCCCAATAGTTTATATTGTTAATCAAAAAGTTTTAATGTTAAAAAAGGGTCTATATTTTTATACGTCTTGGTGAAGCTACATTCTACCACGGATTCATCACTTTTTAACTACTGCGCAGACTAATCATAATAAATTTTTTAAATCTCGGGGCCCAGAAATCCCATCCACTTAAAGGTGGAAAGTGTTTTTAATGTTTCAGGTTGGTTTGGTTAATACCCCTAAAAAACCCCCGCCTTAAAAGTGATAGATATGAAAGTGTTTTTAACGTTTTAGGGTTTAATTTTTTCGCATTTATTTTAATTCTTACGTAAAAAAGGGGGCCTTTTAAAGGTTAAAAACAAATATTTATAAGCGCTGTGCAACATTTAAAAGCCTCTTTTTTTTTCTTTTTACTACCTACAGCTAAATAATTATCCCTTTAATATGCTGACAATTTAAATAAATAACATAATTAATTACCAAAAAATTAAATTTAAAAAAAAGCAAATCTTTTAAAAAAAAATTGAAACAAATTTTGGATAACAAACCCTTTTAAAAATTTGCTAAGTTGAAGGATTTGAAAACCCACTATTAAAAATTTTTAAAAAAGGATTATCCCAAAAAACGAAAAATTTTTTTCACAATTTCATAAGAAAAACAAATTAAAGATGTAATAAAGAAACAATAACGAAAATTGTAATTTAGAAAATTTAAGAATAAAAGGGAGAAAAAACTAAAATAAAAAAAAAATATGATAAGTCGAAAAAATCTCTTTTAGTTATTTAGTAATTACATTTATGGAAATCGACAATTTTTAACCATGTAGGTGTCAGAGGATCCATACTCGGGTAAATCTTTTAAAAAAACATTTAAATCTTGAAATGTATTGGAAGGTCATGGTTGAGATAAACCCTGCATTTTTAAAAAACAGATCAACTAAAAAGCGTTGGAAAAAACAGTGGATTCTAGAGGGGATTTTTTTACCCCATTTTGCACTCTTTTACCCCAAGCATAAAACTATTAAACGGTTTTTATAAATTTTTGAATTCCCAAATTGAATATAGTAAAAAATTATATTTGATGGCAAAAGTTAAAATCACCTCAAACAGACATTTTTAAAAAAAATTCCCCATTTTAATGGTACATTATTTTTTTTAATTACTAAATTCGAATAATATAAAGGGAAATCATATTTCGGGCTTAAAGTTGGTTCACATTTACCCCCTACACACCTAAAACATACTTACGCTAAAAAAAAACGGCCCAATAAAGACATCCCCGAAATTAAAAAAAAAAAAAAGTAATTGTAAGAAATAAGGTTATAGGGTAAAAAAAAAAATCGGTGCTTTAGCCTCTTATAATTTTTCCCTGGTATAAAGTATCTGGTCCTGGTATAATTCATTGGTCAAAAACTATAATTTTACTATTAAAATGAAAAAACATTTTTTAAAAAGGTAGAAAATTTTAAGCCCTTCAAAGTTTCCCTAAGAATTTCCCGAGGGGGTTTACAAACTTAAAACATTTAAAAGGGTTGGATGCCTTTACAAAGCCTAAAAGAAATAATACAAAAACTTTTGAACTTTTTTATCTATGTCTGTTTTCAAAGGGGGTCACATGTTTTTTTTGGACCCAAAACTGGAAGTCATCCCCAAAAAGGTTTATACTTCACTTAAAAACCCTAATTAAATCGACGCGATAGTACCGTTGTCCCCAAATTGTTTGTTAAAATTAAGCCACTCGGGGGAGGAATTTTTTAACAAGCAAAAATAAATACGAATCTAACTGAAATTTTTTAATAATTTAACTTTAAACTGCTATGAACGTAAATTGGTTTAAACCCAATTTATATTATTACGTTCTTCAAAAACCCCAAGGTGTAATTTTGATTTATATTACCGGGAAAATGTTTTTTTCAAATCACCCTGAACTTAAAATATTTATTTTTATCCCGTTGTTCTATTTTATTTTCAACATTAAATGCCAAAACAAAAAAAAACAGACGTTTACTATCAAAAAAATTTTTTGTTTGAAAAAAAAAATCATTCAACGTCAATGAGCTAAAGTAGTCACATGCAACATTCTTTAAAATTTAATATGGAATTTTGAGAGTTAAAAGCGAGCCTTGAAAAATTGTAAGGAAATCAATAAACAAAACCTTAAAAAAAAATTAGGGAAAGCTAACTATAAATTCTCTCACACTGTTTTAAAATTTTTGGAAAAACGTCAATTTTAAATTCTTTGGAAAGTTAATAGTAAAATTTATTGCAAATTAAAAAAATAATTTTGACCCTTTTACTGTATAATTTAATGTAAAAAAAATAAATTTTTTCTAATTTCCAAAAAAAAATTAAGGAAGCTTTTTTTTTTTGATTTTACAAAATTAAAAAAACATACATAAGACACCCGACTGTCCCCCTTTCCCTGTCTCTATCTTTGTACTTGTTTATAATTGTTTAATAAACAATTTTTCTATAATTCTTTAACTAGCTCTTTAAACTAATGTAACTTTGATTGACCCCAAACTAGAAAATATTGAGGGTTTAAACAATATCATATTAACAGTTGCGTTTAAAACAAAATAACAAAATTAAAAAAAGACTATTTTACCACCATAAAAAATCTCTTTTGCTTCTAAATGTAACTGCTTTTCTATATCAACACCCTTATTTTAAACCCCTTTTGTTAACTTATGGGTCAGATAATAATTAATTTTATAAAAATTATTAAAACCCAAAAATAACAAAACACCCCAAAAACCATATCTTTTCCCTTCGAATCAAACCGAATCATTGTGACGTACTAGCCCCAATCCCGTTCCGCCCCCTATTACTTCCTTTTTTTCCACTTTCCCCCTTTCCCCAAATCTTCTCCTAGAACTGTCCCCCTCTGGTAGTATACCCACTATTTTCATCCTCAACGGCTTTTTGTCTCCACCTTCTTTTATATAATCACACGCATGTTTTTGGGTTTCGCGTAAAGTTCGCTGTATTTTCATCTTTTTTTTCTGGGTTTTCCACGGATGCATCCACTGTGAAAGTCATTAAATTGGAAAAAAGGAACAAAGAGGTTCGGAAGAAGTTCCCTTAACAGGTACAGGAGTAAAAAAGGAGTGGGAGGTTAAAAATTTTTTAAATCGGGGTCACTTTTTTTTTGCCTTTTAAATTAATATTTTTTGGGAAATCATTCTTTTTCCTTTTCTTCTGGAGTTTCTGGTTCTTGTTTCTGAAAGTCTTTGTGGCTTTTTTGGGAATCTCCTAAAAGGCTTTGTTCTTTTATTTCTAATTTAATTTATTATTTTGGGGGTTCTTATTTTTCCTCATTTTGATTCCCAAAAATCTATTTGTTGTCATTTTCATCTTTAACAGACTTTTTTTCCCTTTTTCTAAGTTGCTGAGGTTTGGGTAAAGAATCTACCCTTTAAAGGATGTCTTCTTTTTTTTTTGGATAGTTGGGTTCTTTATTGCTTTATGTAAATCCTGAGTATCATTGGGTTTATCATTTTGTTTTCTTTTTCAGTATTGATTATTTGATCGTTTGGATATTTTTTAATTTTGTCTTTTGTGACATATTTTGATTATCATTTTCTACTGCAGCTTCTTTACCTTTATCGTTGTTTTCTTTTTCAGTGGTTATTTTTGATGCTATTGCTTCTGTTGTTTTAGTTACCTCTGTATGTTCTTTTGACGTGTTACCTGAACTTTCATCTAAAAATACTTTCTTAAGCAAATCCTTTTTCTGTTTGTTCTGTTTCCTAAGACTTTTTGTCTGATCCCTTTAAATTTATTGTCCAGTTTGGCACATTATTTTCTCTCCTATCAGTCTTACACATAAAAACATATCTGTTTTTAAATCCTTTTTGTCATTTTGATAAATCGTCACATTTACTTCATTCTTTGGATCCAGCTGGTATGTCCGTTTCGGTCTTTGGAATGCTTTTGATTATATCTAAACCCTTTCTGTTATCGTTTTCATTCACTTCATCTTTTAATAAATTCAACTTTTTTTTACTTGTTTCTATATTTTCTTTTCCTGTTTTCTATGTTTAAATCTTTTATAGGCTCATATTAACGCTTCAGTGTTTTTAGCATGTTGAATTTTGCTTTCTTTGTCTAGGTTTTTCAGTGACTATTTTTAACTTATTACTACTAGACTCGTTCCCCATTTGGTATTAAACCTTCATCACTTTTAGCTCTATTTACTGTAACTGTAAAAGTACTAGTCATATTTTCATTACTTCCGACTTTATGTACTACTGGTTGATCAATACTGAACATGTATTCAGATAGACTTTTAGTAACTTCTTCTTCATATCCACTTCCATAGGCTTTTCTTCTTTTTCTTAAATACCTTACCATCTCCGGCAATATTTCCTAGCTGAATTGTTTGTTTCTTCTTTAGAATACTAGTCACAACCGGCGCTTGAAGTCTGGGAATTGTATAACACCTAATTATCCTTCTTTAGTTCTATTTTGGAATATTTATGGTTTGTGTAATAGGAAACTCTTGGACAGTAAACAAAGCCTAAATTTTTCTCCCTTTTTCTTCTTGGGGCTTTCCTGAATATCTAAGTCTTTTATGATAGCTTTTAAATTATTTTTGATTTTCCTCAATATCTCCAACATATCCAGTAATAACTGGTTTGTTTTGTCTTACTACAGGAATCATCTCTATCTCCACTTGAGAGATATCTTTAACCATATCTTTGAGAGAACTATCTTTTCGCAGCCTGGAGTGTGGTGTGGTATCTGAATGCTTATTTCACTAGATGATTTTCTAATACTTTTTTAGTATTGACCTGCTTACTGGTACATCGTTTAATTCACTGGATATTACTGAATCTAAGTACCATTTTTCTGATTTTTCAGTCTTTTTTCTTCTATGCCAAGTTTTTCGGATGACTTTTTTGGCTGCTTTTTCTTTCTCACACTTTTTGGATGTTCTTCAATAACTGGAGGTACATCATATAGTCCTACCTCATTTTCTAGCTTGTAAAGAGCATCTAATATCTTGCACCTCCTCACACTTAATGTAGAGGAGCTTCTACAATTCCTTTATGATATCATCATGGGATAGGTTGTCTCTCTCGCCTTGACGTATCTCTACGGGTTGTCCAGGATTTAGATCATCAAGTACTTGATCAGAGGTAATTTCCTTACAAATATCTTTAAAGCTTGGACTTTTTTAATGGATAACTTTCTGGGTAGCTTAGGAGACTCCAACTGAGGAACGTTATCCTTACTCTTACTTCTAATTAGAAATTTTTCCTTTAATATCTCGCCAGGAGTCTTCTTGCGGCGTTTAGCTTCAGTTACTAATTCTTCAGGTTTGAAGTTATCTCTCCAGCTTCTTATATCTCCAATCTCTTTTTCTAAAGCATCTTTATGGATAGTTTGAAGCCTTATGGTAGCTCTGTCTCTTCGTATAGCAGTATTGGGTTTGGCTTCTTTAACCTCAGTAGGTGTTTTTAACTCTTTTTGTGGACTGGGAGACTTACTTTCGGGAGTTCTCCGTGGACTATTTGATTGTGGACTGTATTTTTTGTATCTGTTTACTGACACATCTATATCAGCTGTATTGATTTTAACAGGTCGTTGCACTCTTACTCTAGGGGAACTGTGGTACAACACTTTAGGGGAACCAATTCTTCTCAAAGGTAAACTGGCATTAGATGTTTCACTAATAGTCATTAAATGAGGCTTAAAGCCTCTAAAATTACTACGGTTAAACTGTTTAGAGGGAGAGGCAAGATATTTGAAGACTAGGATGGAGGAGTGACTGGAATAAGGACCTTTTAGGAACGGCGACGTGTAACTACTTCGGCGTGTAGATTCAAGTTCAAATGTACGGCATTTTAATGGTGACGTTTTTAAAACACGAAAAGTCTTGGCAATGAATTTAAAGGTTGTAGGTGACAAACACCTGTTTTAGACGATGTTTGAGTATTTTTAATCCATGTGTTTGCGCTATACTTGAGTGGTTTCTGTGTTATAATTTTATTTAATTAGGATGAAATATAGAATGACAGGTGTTTATACGAAAGTGCTTGCATAAAAGAATAATTGAGAAAAATGACCTAAAATATAAATCATTAAAATATGGTTTTTCTCATTTTGCCTAACATAAAACAGAAATTTAAAGAAGTATTAGAAAATAGTAGGTTGAGTGATTTATAATAAAAACAAACATTAGTAAGAGTTAAAAGCGTTTTTTAAAGTATCTTGTTTACATTTGATTGTTAATATAATATTGGTTTTTAAAAAACTAATTGTAAAGCTTCTGTGAGGTGTATGTGCGAAATAACTTGTTAACAGTGAAATAGGTAGATATTCAACATTGCATCTATTTTAAAAAGCTAGGCCATTAATATGAGAAATAAAAATGTCTTCGGAATGTAGTGGTATAATCGCTTTAATAAAGAATACGTATTTTTAAAACTTAAACTTTTTTAAAAATCCCTTTAAACAAATTGAATTTAAAGCTGATTAAAATGCAAGAAAGCTCAAAAGTAAAAATTTACAAAGTATGGACGGCAAACATTAAGATCCCACAGATTTTTGACTTCCAATGAACTGAAAAAAACTTATTGAAGCTGAGTAATGGAAAATTTTTGATAACTGCACATTTTTAATGGGAACGCTCTGAAACAGGGACGGTAATGTCGTTTTTTAGGGGGTATTTTAGAAGCTTGCAATCTGATTAAACCTGAGTTTTTGAGGTCATATTTGTCTTAAAATTTTAAATGCAGGCACGATTCACTAAACAAAAAAAAAACTTTCAAAAACATTAAAATAAATAATTTTTGTACAGAAAAAGGTATACTCAGAAAATAAGCCATGAGGTCCCTCTCCCCCTTATTTTCTATTCATCAAACTAAAAAAAATCCCTACTTACATAAAATAGGGGCCAAGCTCCTATCCAAAAATCTCGGTCTCTTGAAGTACTAAGATCTAAAATTAGAGCAAGTTTTGTCCACAATTTTGATTTATTCTTTTCGACATGGCAGGTTTTTAGAGCTTTGTCTGTATTAATGAAAAAAACTGTCCCTATTAATTAGTGTGGAACAAATTTGTCGACAGAATGTGGTCTTATTTTAGATCTAAGTACTTTGAGAGTCCGTGATGTTTAAATAGAAACTTGGCATTTATTTTACATAAGTCTTTTTGACCGTATATCTTATCAGAAAATATTATTCGCTGGAAATGCAAGAAAAGACCGCTTCTGGTCCAAGGGTATAGATAAGTGCACTAACAGAATGCACAAAATTAATTGACTCTCACGAACTTGCAGATTACGTAAAAACCTTTTAAAATCAGAAAACTTGGTAACGGGAACAAGTAGCTCAAAATTTTAAGACATAAATTAAATTAAAAAATGTAAATCAAACAATATTTTTTTAAAACTTTGCTTTAAAATCTTGTAAATTTTTGGAGTTTTTATGACGTATCGTCTCAAATGACAGATTAATTTGTTTTAAGAGGTACATTTATTATTTTCAAAAATAAAAGTTAGTATTGTAAGTATTGATTTTAAGGTTTTCTGAAATAACCTTACCATTTAGCAAAAAAAAACAAGTATTCTTTTAAATAACTTATATTGTTGCTTCGCAAATCGAATTCAGGCGTCAAGCCAATAATAGCCAAAAAAAAACGGTTTTTACCATTGCATCTAGGCGGGTACAGTTGACTTTCGTTATGCCTTCTTTACTACATGATTTATGTAAAAATTAAAGACCTTGGTGCAAAAACGGGCCAAGTCCACTTCTCAGTAAAAATTGCGGTTTTCCACTGGGTTTATAATTTAAAGCATCCTTAGTAGATTGGTGCAAAAATCAGATATGTCCGACGTATATTAATGATTTGTAATGCTTGAAGGACTTGGCTGACCATACCTTCTGGGACAAAAACCAGTTGTATCAAGATATGTTTTTCGATTGTCACAAATTTTGATTTTAGGACTTGGCCAGTTTTTGCACCTTGGTCTTTAATTAGTAGCAAGTCTTTGTTATTAAAAACCAATTATTACCGCGTTTAATACCGTACAATTCATATAAAAGCACTATTTTAATTTTACACATTTTTGAAAATGTTTTCTTTACTAATAAATTTATGTTATAACATATTTTTTATTTTTAGATTTTTGTGTTTTTTAAATATGTTTAGTATTCTTTTATACCTTTGGCTAGTGGTGTATTTGATTGCAAATAACAAAAACAAAACCATTTAGTGTTAACAAAAAATGTAAAACATTAAATATCTTGTTAATGACTGAATTTTATGTGGGTGAAACTTCCAGTCCACTAGCCGAACGCATTAAAAAACATCAAACTTATATAAAAATACAAAATCACTTAAATCAGCACAAATACTGGGTGGCCCGTGAGTATTGATGGTTTTTAGTGTTCTATTATGGATATACCAATAATTCGACCAAGATCAAAAACCTATATTTAAAAATAATGTCTTTTAAATGGCCACTACGTATTTCAAAACATTCCTGAAGTCGTGATTAAATATTCTCTGTAACTCGTAGCAGCATTTCCTGGTTTATTGCTCCGACTTCTCGAGTAATGTTGTCTTTTAAAGTTTGTAGAGTTTGAGGTCTCTTTTCGAAAACCCAAGCTTTAAATATTCCCATTAGAAAAAATCAGGTCTGGTCAAATCTGGCAGCCAATTAAAATCGCCGTAACGGGATATAAGTAATCCAGGGAACATGTTTCTTAGAGCAGGCATGCAAATTCGCGCAGTATAGCTTGTTGCTCCATCTTGCTGAAACTCTAAAACGGTATTTTCTACCTCCAGTAGTTGCAATTCAGCAGGTAAAAAAAATTGAAAAAACTCCAAATACGTTGAGAAGTTACAGTCACTGTACGGTAATTTTCTTTAAAAACGTACGGGATTCCGTCACACCGCATCATACGGTAAATTTTTCGAAACGCAGAGGTTTTTCGTGAATTTGTTAAGGTAGTTTAGCATCCCAGAACTGCTACCACGTCCCAGAATGTTATATTCACGCCGAAACTGTCGTTGTACTTTAAAATTTCGACTTTTGGTCGGTGATATGTCTTAACGAAAAGCTGCGTTAATTGACTAATCATGTATCCATGGTAACCCCTATCATGCGATTACATTTTATTTTTTTATTTAAATGTCTTATTTTTCAAAATTCAATTAAATCGTCAATAATCCATTGCGCTTTGTATCAAGTAAGGAAAAGTTTGTTCAAACGAATTTATCAATCACTTTATCTGACTAAATAAAAATAATTAAAAGTTTTAAAAAATGTATATTGATATGGTTAAATTTGCAAAATTTAATTTTATCTATCCTGGCTAAAACGGTTGACCGACTTTTTAACGGTTAAAGTTCCTCCATTTAATCTTTCTAAAATTTTAAAATCGTCTTTTGCGCTTTTTTATCTAAGCTAAAAGTTTTTTCAAAGAATATTATAGAATAACTTTAATATACTAAATAAAATAATTTAAAATTTAATAAATGTATATATATATGGTTAAATTTATTTTAAATTTATATATATCTATATAATATACAATGTACAGAAAAGTTGATAATTTGTTTCGATTTATAAAGTTTTATTTTTTATACTAATAATAGTTCAGTAAAATATTATATATATCTGTACCTTGGGACCCGGACACAATCGGTCCCTTTTTGCGTTTTATGCGAGTAATCTGCCAACCGAAGGAACATTATTGTTTATTAAATATAGTATGTGAACAAATGTAAAAAAAATAAATTTTTTAAATACTTTCTGTATAATGTCAAGCCTTTTTATATTCTACATGGCAGTACTTATAAACCACAATTTTTTTTATTTATTTTCGTAAATAAAGCCTTTTTAAATTTTTGTAATTTAAAATTAAGGGATTTGTTTAAATTATTTTTTACCCAATTAAAAAAAAACGTATTGGTATATTAGTACGCCAGTACTAATATACCACTTTTTTTTGTAGAATAAAAAAATAGGAATTGACATTATAAAGGGAGCATCAAAAAAAAATTTTTTTTATTTGTCGTAGCCTTGATCATATTTTTTTTCGCAAAACAGTTGTTTACATACTATATTTGGAAAAAAATTGTATATTATATTATAAGGATTAAAAGTGCATTTTTTTTTAACAGCAAAATTGCGAGTAAAAATAAGCACTTTTAGTCCGTATGATATATACTATTTTTTCTTCAACCAAGTCAAAATTAATACATTTAGTTATTTAAAAATCGTTTTTTTTTTTTGTTAATTCTAGGATTAAAAGTAGCACTTTTAATCCTAGGATTAAAAGTTTTGCTATATAAGCAGCTTTTGCACCTGAAAATAGTACAAAAATGTCAACATTTTTTGACGTTTGGAGAAAACAAAAGTTTTAATCCAGTTGGCAGATGGGTAAAGGTCGCCTCTAATTCAAATTCCGTACAAAAAGATTTTTTTCATCTTGGGACAGTCCAGAAAAATATAAAACATAAGTAGTAACGTACTTAGGGTGTCTAAGTTTATAGTGATAAAAACATTTTTTTACATTTACTTTCTAATTAAAACATTTATCTAGCAATCTAAATAAGAAAATAAAGCCAATGGCGAAGATTTAAACATTTTACACTCATCAGTATAAACACCTGTTTTGTTATACAAACACCCGTCTTTAATCGTTCAAATATAGAACATCATTATTTACACAACCACTAGAAATACAAATGTAAAGAAGGTCTTTCAGCACACTTTTTTTTTAAATTTTATTTATTTTAATTTTTTAATATTGTTTTCAAAGCTTATCAACTCGTTCGATCGGACAGTTTTCGTAACAAAAGTTCTTTTTTCGAAACGATTATTTCAGGATTGTTACTTTCGCGCGGTATGGCGAATACTGGACACCGCGGTTAGAATAACAGAGATATTTGTGCCAAATGAAACTATTTTTAATGTCCAATTGTGACGTTGGAATGGCTTAGCGAAGTCAATTTAAACACCTGTACAAGCTAAACTTTCAGAAGGAATAGTTATAATTGCTGTAACTTTCTTGGTTCTTGAATTGTTAGATGTTCATGGTGTTGTGTTATTGTCACTCTTTTCTTGTGGCTAGAGTTTTGTATTTAGTGTAACTACAGAATTATCAAAATTGTAAATATGTTTTATATTGTTGTTTCGAATTTATGTGCTAAAAAATTTTCGTTGGATACTCGCCAAAATGGGCCCGCTTTGGTCCTGGTCCCAGGATATAGATTGACTCTTAGAAACATAGAGATCGCACCAAATAAAACAAAGAATAAACCCTCAAAAAGCCTGTAACATTTAAAAAAGAAAGTTGTTAAGAATCAATTAAATATTTTCTCTTTAATCAAAATATAAACGGAAAAAAATAAGCTTTAAAATATACCTTAGTTTAAAATCATTATCCTTTTGATTTGGTAAATATTCTCCTAGATTTGAACTACCAATTATAAGGCAAAATCAAAATAGACCTATTACAATTTTTTTTTGCTATACATTCCCGACTTATCAAGTGGAATTTACCAAAAAGGTAATAAATTTTCAATTTTTAGAACACAATATACTATTAGATCCCAAATAACAAAAACAAGAATGTTGTCCCCTGTGAATGTAATAAATTTTATAAAGATGATACTTCCAGACCAGTAGAAAAGCACATAATAAAGCACCAAACAAATTAAAAAATAAAACAGAATTCCACAATTCACAAATCTGTTACTATGCATTTAATAATAATCATAAAATAAGCCTTTGTTTTTTTGGCTTTAAAAAGTTTGCAAGGCGCCACTCAGTGTATCTTGAAGCAATATTTTGGTAATCTAGATGGAAATAGATGATTCCATTGACACCACAACTCTAATTGGTCTAATTTCTGATACTATATTGGAAAAAATATTGTCAAATATTAGGTTAATACTGGTCTATATTTACTTCCAGTAACAACAAAATTAATTAATTATATTATATTTTACTTGTACCAGTATGTATTAACAGCACTAGACGTCGATAAAATATTAACTTTTGTATTTAAGCTTCTAGATATTTATGTTTATCCTTTTCTTAGTTCTAGTTTACATACAGGGCTATACTAACCCTATAGAACAGCGTTTCTCAAAGTATGTTCCACGGAATCCTGGGGTTCCGCACGACTTCGGCAAGGGTTCCGCGAAAACAAATGATTCTGAATGATTTTCGACTTACGTATTACCGAAAAATAAGTATCGCATGCAATAAGTTGGATGCGGAGCCCGATATGAGACTGCAACTTTCATCAATAAGACCTAGTAGCAGCTCTTGGATTTTCAAAATTTTTTATCTAAAGAGTGAGCCATGAGATCCACACTAAATTTACCAGATGCTATTGGCCTTAAGGGGAACACTGGTAAAAAAAAATGACATTTGCTAGTAAATAATCGGACTATCAGAAGCAAATCCTTTATTTGTATTTTTTTCGTGAATTTGATCAAATGTTATCGTCAAAACTCATATTTCACTAAATTATCTAAGTTTTTCTCATGCCTGGGAAGTGCGCCTCCTACAACACTTAGCATTCTTGACTCCATTCAAAGAAGAGCTGTTCGTCTTATTAATAATACCACACTTACAGAAAAGCTTCCTTCCATTGCCCACCGACGGGCTGTAAGGTATTTGTCGCTCTTTTAGGTATTTTCATGGCTCCGAAGAGTTGGCGAGTATAATTCCTCCTCTGGCAGCAACCAGCAAAGCAACACGTAGTGTCACTTTTATACATCCTTTTACAGTCCAACTTAAGAGGCCCCCAACTTCCAACTTTGTTTGTTTCTTTATCCCTGTCCAGACTATGGAACCTGCTACACGCAAAAGTTTTTCCTTTTTTTCCAGATCTTCAAATATTTAAGTCTCGTGCGAGTAAACTCCCTCTTACCACCACTTCAGACAGCCACGGTACAGTACGGCCACAGCCTGCGTGGACTATCCCAAGATAAAAAAAATGTTGTGAAGAGTGAAAATAGTTTCATTCCTTGTATGATAGCCATATCTATGTATAAAAGAATCCTTTTTATTATTTTATGTTCAAATTCCTTTGAGGTTCTTTAATAAAATATTTTAAGTGTATTACTAATATATTTTGTAAAAAATAAATTATAACGATATTACGAGTCTATCGATTCCTATAATTTAAAATGTAAAAATATTTATTTGTGAGAGTTCTATATGTGAAAATTTTGAGAAACGCTGTTATAGAACGTAAAGATGAGGAATTTTTAAACCACGGCCGACAATTGAGTAAACGAACGTTTCTAAAGATCTCTGCAAATAGCTGCATTTTTAAACATGGATTCAATTTTAATTCTTTCTTCTAAATGTTTTTTTTTTTGTAGAAAACCTGCCTTAAAATAAAATATTATTAAAAAAATTCTGTAACTAAAAGAAAACGCTAAAGTGCTGACTATTTGACCGGACTGTGGTATTCCTAGGTATTTCGGCACCCTGAATCCGAATCCGGAGTTTTTTTCTCATCAGGTCAGGAAAACAAGATTTTAGAGGTCTAAATAGTAATATTTTTGAAAGTGGCCCTGGTACAACTTCTCGAGCGACCTATTAACTTGATGGGTACCTATGTAGCTCTTGAGTACTTTTTGGACATTAAAAAAAGCTCTGTATCTCGCCCAGGACCATCCAAGGGCCGGCTTAGAGGGGAGAAAGGCGCTATGGGCGTTCTAACTGGTAAATTTCAATTTCTATGCCAAGACGTTGAATTTTAACGATGTATTTGCTGTAAGTTAATGACGGTCGACCCAGCACTAATAGTAAAGCTATATATAGCTTTACTATTAGTACAGTCAAATTTTTAAGAACAGTTTTTCCATGTTCTTTCTAGTCCTGTTGAAATGTCCCACTTGACTGGGCTGGTCCTGGGCGTGATTCAGTGCTTCGTTCTAATGTCCAAAATATAGCTACACAGGTACCGATCAAGTTAGTAGGTCGCTAAAGCAGTTGTACCAGAGACATTTTCAAAAATATAACCATGACCCTTGAATGACCTTGAAATCTTGTTTTCCTGTTATGGTGGGAAAAAACTAACCCCGGATTCAGATTTAGGGCGCCTAAATATATGGGAATACCATAGTCGGGTCAAATAGTCAGGACATTTTTTTGTAAAATTGTGTAATCAATGAATTTGTTTCAACTAAAGCCAGAAAGAAGTTTATTATTTAATACATCAGTTAATTTATGATAATAATTATTATAATTAGTATAGTTATGGGTTTTTTTTTGTTAAAATTATTTTTTGATGTTTATTACAATATTTTGTTTTGTTATATTGAAGTGCAAATAAAATTAAATTTATGGACACAAGAAAAAAAATTAAGATTAATATATTGCTTTTTTTATTTCTTATCATAAAAAGTTAGTAGGGATATCCATTACTATTTTTGTTTAACAGAATAATTTTATTTATAACTGCAATGAAATATTAAAAATTCACATTAAAGAATTTTAATGCCTAGGCCCTAGGGCGCTAATTGGTTTATAGCCCAGGGCGCCAAAATTTCTAAGAGCGGTCCTGTTTACGTAACAATTTTTTCATAAAAATTAAAATAATTTTATATAAGGTAAAAATGAATACGAAATCATTTTGGTTAAAACGTATAGAAAAAATGAGACCAATTTAAAAAGAATCATCACATAAGATGCCCATTAAGTATTTAGGGATTTGGGGACCTTTGAGGGTGATTTTGGGGGGTTGAGCTTTTGGAGTTTTGGCCCTGAAAGACCTTTGATCAGGTGTTAAAACTATCACATTGCAAAGTTTAAAACACCAACTGGCCAATATTCAATTTCCATAAAAAAATTGCTAAGATCCTTTAAAGTGCGTTTATCTCGAGAACGGCTTCTCCTAGAGACTTAAATAAAGTATACATTTTTATGCAGAGGATTATAGTAACTTATTTTTTAATAAACAGGTCAATATTCTAATCCTAAAAAAAGTTACGACATTTAAAACAAGTGAGGTAGGCCGTAGCTGGCGCCCTCTAGTAGCAACATCAAAAGCGTGGACGAATTTAAATTTCTCGCCTCAGAAAACCCCCAGATCCCAAATGTTGTACCGCTAGGTCTTTTGGTTAAAGAGTTATTAAGAAAAAACAAAAGCAAAATTAAAAGTTTAACACCCTGTATCTTTGTTATTATTAACTTTCGGATAAGGCAAGTTTACGTAAATTGCTTTATTTTGACCTGAGGAATCTACTGTTGCTCTGTGTCCCATTACTTTTGGGACACCCTGTATAAGAAAATTTATAAGTATAACCCTAATTAGTCCTCGTTAGATGACCCTGTACAACTTTCCACACTTGTTAAGGTAAGTACTATTTCCTAACACCTACTTGGCAACACGTATATTTATTTTCCTTGCATATATCTTCTGTAATAGAGCAAACATAAAACGGAATTGTGTTTGTTGTTCTACTACAAATAAACATATATCGAATATACCATTATATACCAAGCTATAAGGTTAATCTTCCGTAAATTCTCCTTAAATTTTCATAGTTCATCAAGTCTAAACTGCCCGAAGGATAAACTAAAGATAACTGAGCTCTAATGTTTATCCAGTAAACAGAGGAATTACGGGACCTTTAGAGAAGATTAACCAACAGACTGTAAATGCACCGTCTGTTTGGTTTGATGTCTCTGCTTTGACAAATTCTAATGTTATTGTTGTCTTTAAGCACCTATATTGTCCCGAACGTTAAGTCAAAATAATAAAGGGTATAAACTAAACGTGCTTATACAGTTATACAACATGTCTAGTTTAAATTTAATTGAAAGTACGTTTTATTTGTATTATATTTATTTATCTAGGCGCACGACAGTGCGCCAGGCCAAGTTTCGGTATAACGCACGCTATGTAGTGGTATGAGATTTGATATATAAATTAACGTATTTATTCTAATTACCTGTAAAAAAATTGGGAACGTTATTTCAAGTGTTTCCGAGATATTCGATTCGCCCATTTTACTAGGTACTGACTCACTGACTGTTTAGTGACTTATTGACTCATCATAATTCTTGGGCACTTTCCCGGGAATTAGACATTTAAAATTTGGTATGTAAGTGGCTTTTAGAAAGTATTTAAGAACTCATAATTGTCTTTAATTTAAAATGCAGGCACTGCAACTGCTACATTTTACTTATCAGACCCGAAAAACCATTCTACTCAGAAAAATAATTTTAAATTCAGGATTACAGAACTCACTTTACTTACCTTGATAAATAGTCTGGTCTTGCGACGCCTTAACAACGAAAACCTATCACGATAGCTTACGCGGATGACGTGGTTATTTTGCTAACAGGCAAATTCCTGAATGTAATCTGCGATAGAATGCAACATGCCCTTAGGAAGTTGGAACAGTGGTGCGTTGAACACGCTTTATCTGTAAATCCCAAGAAACGAAATGGTTCTGTTTACAAAGAAAAAGAAATTAGGGAACCTCACAGCACCCGTTCTTTTCAATACTAAACTGAGCTTCTCAACAGAGGTCAAATACCTTGGTATTACCTTTGACAGTAAGCTAACATGGAATTCTCACTTGAAAAACAGAATAAAGAAAGCATATATTGCATTTGATCAATGCCGCAGAACCATAGGAAAGACTTGAGGATTCTCTCCCAAAGGAGCCCATTTGATCTACACGGCCATAATAAGACCCATGGTAACTTACGGTTCCATAGTGTGGTGGTCCAAAACAGAACAGATCACGGCAAAACATAAGCTAGATCAAATTCAAAGAATAGCATGTTTAAACATCACAGGTGCTATAAGGACTACACCGACTAGAGCTGTGGAGGTGATATTGAATCTCACCCCCCTTGATATATTTGTAAGGGAAGCGGCTTTGATGACTCTAACACGCCTCCGCATGGTCGGTCTAGACACTAATGTAGACACTGGCTCAACTGGACGACGCCTGTGGAGGGATGTTACAAGGGAATTTCCTATTCTACAGGCAAGAGCGGACTCAGTTGCAGCAAGGTTCGTTTTCTATAAACCCTACACAATCAACATAAGAGGAACAATACCAATAAAAGGCGAGTCTAAAGGACCCATTAGCCTGTACACTGACGGCTCTAAGGCCAAGGTGGGCACAGGCTGTGGCATATACTCACCAACCATAAACCTGAAAATCGGATGGACAATGGGCGCCGAATCCAGCGTGCTTCAATCCGAACTGACAGCCATAACCATAGCGGCTTACGAAATTAAAAGCCGCAACTTCGCCAACCATACATCTGTATTTATACAGACAGTAGGCAAGCATTACTAGCCCTGAAAAAACCACGCATTACTTCGGAACTTGTACTAGAATGTCATCAAGCTCTAACATCTCTAAATATGTGGTCAACCTAGCCTGGATCAAGGGACATGACATATCTAAAGGTAATCATACCGCTGACTCGCTGGCCAGGGCGGCGCGGGACGGAAACTCGTTGGTCCCGTCCCCACCACTGGACTGACAACAACAGCGATTAAAGACATCATTAAAGAATACTCCCATTAACGGTTTAAAGAAAAATGGGATGATACTACGAACTGCAACTTTGCAAAAATAATGCTGAGCTATCCAGACATGTCAATAGCGAAAAAAAACCTTATGATGTCCAGAAGGAACCTCCGAACACTAACGGGTGTTCCAACTGGCCACTGCGGGCTTCGAGGACACCTATTTAAAATGGGTCTAACAAACACAGGACTATGTAGAGGCTGTAAACAAGAAGGTGAGACCGCGGAACACATTCTTTGCGGTTGTCCCGCCCTCACATTTGAACGGAACTCCATGCTGGGCACGAACTGGCCATTACTGGTCAAAATTAGGGATATTCCACATAAAGACGTCGTCAACTATTTTAAATTAATAGGTTGGGCGACGCAGTGAATCTCCCGCCTACAAGAGGAAGCACAAAGGACCTACTGAGGTCTAGGTACAGTGGTATATTACCACCCTCTGAACATTTAGATCAGAAATAGTCTAGTCGAGAAGTGTGTTTCCTGCAAAAAATAGAGTTAGAAGGCTTCGAAAAATATAAGCGACAGCTCATTCGACGTGGAATGCAAATCTGAGAAAGGCGTTTTGAGATTTTTTTTCTGCCAATAAAAATTGCAATGGTTATTAACAAAAAACGAAATAAAAAAAGCCATTTCCAATTTTGATGATAACTCAAAGACCATAAAAGATAGTGAAAATTGCAAAACAGATCCTTAAAGAGGAGGAAATTTTCGATAAAAAATTCCTAACTGCCGGAGTTCTATCTCCATTATTTATAATTTTAATTTAACGCTCAAAAAGGGCCTCCACGCGAAATTTTTGATTACGCGCTCGACGTCAAAACCGAGTACGTTACACAAAATATATTTTTTAAGATATTAAATATTAATCAAAACATTTTAAAAAACTATGGTGTATTCAGAGCACTTAAAAGCATTTATTCCCTTTGAAAATTTAACTTAAAGTTAATTTATTAACAAGTTAGACAGTTGTTAATTAACAAAATTGTTTTGAACTTTCGTTTTTATTGTACATTAAAAAAAATGTTTAAATAATTTTCATATACATTTTTCGCGTCGTGAAGCACTTTTTTTATAGATACTCAACAAGATCACGCCATAAAAATTAAAAAAAATGTTTTTTTTGTAATAATTTTATAACTTTGACTTTTTACTTTTATAATCCCAGGAATACATTTTTTAAAACCTTTATTGCATTATCTTTTTAAGGATCTATATAAGGAAGAGCTTTACAATGCGAAAAATGTATACAATTCTTTAAGCATTTTTAATGTATAATGAGGACGAAAGTTCGAAACAATTTTGTTAATTGACAATGATCTAACTTATTGAAAAACTAACTTTAAGGTAAGTTTTCAACGGAAATAAATTATTTTAAGTGTCCTGAACATACAATATTTTTTTAAAATTTTTCAATTAATATTTAATACCCTAAAAAATTGTGAAAATTCGCACAAAATATCAAGTAAACCCTAAATGACCAAAATTCAAAATCAAGAACCTTTGAGTAAACCGGTTTCGACCAAAAATGATGCGCAGAAGCCCATTTTCAGCGTTAAATTAAAATTACAAATAATGGAGATAGAACCCCGGGAGTTGGGACTTTTTTTATCCATAATTTCCTTCTCTTCAAGGATCCCTTTTGCAATTTCCGCTATCTCTTATGATCTTTAATTTATCATCAAAAATCGAAATGGCAACTCTAATTATTTTTCGCAGGAAACACATTTCTCCACTAGACTAAAATAAAAATGTTAAAAAACTTATATTTGGATAAGAATTATTACTTTTTCTTAAATATTTTGTTTTCTTTTACTGAACTTGATAAAAAAAAAGAAGAGTTCTTACCAAAAAACTTATGTAAAATAGGAGCCAAGTTCCTATCCAAAAATCTTGGTCTCCAAGGATACTGAGATCTAAAATTAGACAAAGTTCTTTTTTGAAAATTGTTCGCGGCTGTTTACACCTTAGAATAAAGGAAATGAATAAAATTTGTGTTTCGTGTATTTTTTATTAAAAAACAAATATCCTAGCAGGGTGCTTTCGGTAAAAATCATCATCAGTGCCATTCGTCAAGCAGGAGTCACATAAATTGAAGCGTACATAATATGTAAACAAGACATCGACACAATATAACTTTATTATTAATAGAAAAAAATCAGTAAAAAATAGAAGGTAAATCGTAATTAAAATCTCACATTTTCCCTTCAAAAGGGTGAATTTAAAAAAATTAAACCCCACTAAGATACCACTTTGTTGAAAAGTTCTTTTTGACTTGGCAAGTTTTTTGTAATCTAAAAAAAGCTATCCGTATTAGTGCAAACAGAACATTTAATAATACAGACAGATCAGTAAAAAACTCGCCTAATCAAAAAGGACCCTGGTCTAATTTTAGATCTGGGTAGGCATTTTATGAGGCCGAGATTTTTGGATAGAAACTTGGCCCCTATTTTACATAAGTGTTTTTGATGTGTTCTTGTTATCATAAAAGTGTAAAGAATTTGTATCAATGTACCGTGAAAGTAAAGTACGAGGCAGTTTTATAATACCAGTTGCCCTATTCGGAGCTAAATAAGAACTTTTTTATACTGGCTAATTCTTTAGGGCAGAAGCTGTAGAAATTAAAAATATCTATAAAGGGTTGTCGACAGGAAAGCATACAGGTTAAAATGGGATCAATATTTCGGACTCAAAAGAAAAATCCAAGCATTTGGAAAGTGACTGTGACTATAGATAAACTTTGGCTATGACAATTAATACCTTAAAAATTAATGTATTCTTTATTCTGCGCGACTTAGCTGCTCAAGGACAATGACAAGAACTAGAAGAGTTTTTTCGCAAAAGCAAACCTGTTTTTGTCTTTAAGGTATTATTAAATAAAGGTCCTGTGAAATAGATATCTGCATTACCCTAAGCCTATTCTTTATATCAGGATTAGACAACTGCTTAACAAAATGAACAACAGAGTGCAGAAAACTATCAGCAGCAATACTATAAAAAAAATATTCAGATTTAGTTTTAGTACTCACGGTGATTTATAACACATCGATTTTAGGAAGTAACGACACATTTTCCTTTAATATCCACGGAAAACCTACATTTACTGACACTATAATATCAAACTACTCAACACTTACCAACATACATAAACAACATATTGATTTATGGTTTATATCGGATTCAGTCACCATTCGTGTCAAATGAGACCTTAGTATACCACACTTGTGCTTTAAACCAGTGTTCGAGTAGCCCGTATATGTATTACCAAAAATCGGTAATAAAGTAGCGTTTTGGCTCGCACACTAATTTTTCATTGTCAAAAATATCACAACCACTTAAAATCTTGAGATTTATAAATGAAGCTGCTATGAATGCAGTTGCGTATACATAGAAATAACTAGAAAAAGTACTAGGTTTACTATTTGTCGCAGATGTTAATAATCTAAAGACTTTATAAACCACGCCAAAAAGTAAAAAATATCTTGAAGTCAAATGAAATATGCAATAATAATAAAAACCTTATAGTAAAATTGTAAATGACCAAACATCTCCACATTGTTTACAGTTCTGTAAATTAAACTATTAGTTTTAATTAAAAAGATGTGCAGATCCTTAATTTTTTTCTTAATATTAAGAGCCGATTCATCAATGCAGGGTTGGGTTAAATTGATCCTGGGTTAAGAAATTCCAACCAACCCGGTACTATTAGAGAGAAAAATGATTGGTGGAAACTGTCAAATTAACCAAATTAATTGGACCCTAATAGATTTACATGGTAGTGTAGGGTATTGCGTTTTTATTTCTTAGAAATTTAAGTCACAATATTTTGTAAAAATACAGTGACATAAGTAATTTGTTTTCATTACCTACGATGATCTTAAATTCGCCAACTTATGCATCAATAAAAGAAAGTGCTTTTATGTCATTAAATTAAGATATTTGCGTAGCTTTGATCTCGGTTAATTTACATAAAACTTGATTACCTTTGCTTAATAATGTAAATTTCAGAAATAAAAATATCAATTACATCAATTACCTTGTCATTCTTCTTGCTTTTAAAAATAGTAAATGTACCTGTCACAACAAATAGATATGTTATTTGTAGCTCTATGCAAGAAATATTTAAAAAATTCTATCAGAATAACTTTTGCAGTAAAATTAAATTATTTAAGTTTTAATTTTTATCGATATTTTTATTTTTTTTTTCGTATCCTGAAAACGGAGACCTATATACCTCCGAATCGTTAAAAGCTTTTTTTAGGGCTTTTGAAAGTGGTTAAATACCATAAATATAAGCTTCTTTTTTCATTGTTAGATATTTTCATCTCATGAATTCGAGAGATTTCTGTTCACTCACTGGATGCGTTTCATTATTAGAATTAACTGGAATTTCTGCTGCCTGGGGGTTTAAACATTGGAATTAGAAATTAGTGTGGAATATGAAATTCGACACTAGAATTATTCAAGTATGCTTGCGAAATATTTAAAGCAAACGCATAAAGGTTTTAAATGCATTGTGAAGCAGCAATTAAATAGAAACATCGATGATAAAATACATGATACGTTTAGCAACAGGAATGAATATAGTTTTAAAAAATTAAACACAAAAATACATTTATATACTAGCTTTTTGCCCACGTGGACTACAAGATTTCAGCTGTTTTTTTTTGTCCCGTTGTCGCGGGGTATTGCAAATTGCAAAATCAAGCAGCAATGCAGCACAAAGCATTAAGGGCTGTCCTCACGTGTCTGGCCGTTCCAGTAGCCATGCTTAAGAAACTACTCCTCTTTAGAGGAGTAGTTTTCTAAAATCCTTGGCTGACGCCAACGAACTCAAGGACTAGAATTAACGCAACGCCAGTTTGTAGGCAGGGTGTTTGGTATAGTGATCTGTTTGTTTTTGTTTTGGAAAAACGTAAACAAATTGCCAGATCTCAAAAATCAAAATCAGGAAATTATCTTGAAAATGTAATAAAATTATTTAAAAATATTGGTTTTTGTGTTAATATAGGCAACATCGATTTAAATATAAACATTTATTGAAACTGTCATTCCAAGATCCAATTGCACCGGCAACATGGTTTATTTGGACAGCTGCTGGATTCGTTTAATAAAAAATTATATTAAATCAGGTGTTGTACGGCACTTCGATGTCATATTAGCTCTTTCTAGTAGGTTGTATTATTCAATAACACGTTTTGTAAACTGACTTGATCAACAGCAATCGAATTGAGCATCTAAAGTGAATGACATATCTTTTCTGTCACTTCAGATAATAAACAAAAATGGGTTTGTGGCTTTAAAAATTTTTTTTTTAAATAAAGAATTATCGATTTATAAAAATGTGATTTATGGTGCAATGCCATAAACATTTAAAAAGTTATTATTTCCGGAGTGATGTTATTTAGTGTGTTTAATCAATGTTGCCATTCAGTGTGTTAACAAAAACTATCCCGCATTGCCCCCAAGAATTCGTTGGCTGACGCCTCCTACCTATAATCTACCTCCGTGCCAAATTTTATCTTTAAAGGTTAAGTAGTTTTCGAAATTTTCTGATTAGTCAGCGTATGAATTTCATCCTCATTTTAATCCCTCAAGAGATGTATTTCCAGAAATGTTAAAACAGATCATTTTTAATCGAAATTAATAGCCTACATATCAATTTGCATACTTTTAAGCTCAAAAAGGACCAAGTTCCATACAAACTTTCACCCTAATTTACATTTACAGGTTGGAAATTAAAAAAAATAATAATTTTTTAGATGACGTCTCCCACTAATACTGTTTTGTAATATTTCAAAAGGAATTCAGATCAAAGGAAAAGGTCACAGGGCCATCCATTTTGCAAAGAACGGATTCTCCAACAAGGCAAAGCCGCGAGACAACCAAATCGTTGGTCGTTCAAATTCTTTGTTCAGATTTATTTGTCCAATGCTTTTATGCAAAGAAAGAAATACCGTTTGTGCTTTGGGACAACTCTGCTATTACTTTGGTAAACTAACATTACATGGCTCTAGGACTTCTTTGTCATACTAATAAGATTTTTAAAAAATCGAAATCTCCAATCCCCCATTCCCACATTTTTAATGAAAATTTTTAAGTGTTTGGTAACACCATTCGGTTTTAGTTTTTAACTGTTTTTCTACAAACGGAGCCTTGTAGAATTGCCATTCCCATACAAAAGTGTTTTAGACTATTACCATGACATATTCTTGTCAACAAAACAATTTCGGCATCGCCTTCATTTCTTTCGACACCGGGCTGTGGATGAGACGTCGACGTTAAAAATAGATAAGATTAACTTAACATTTACATTATTATATTTTTAAAAGAATCGTAATAAGATGTTGTTCTTACAATTACTGAGATATTAAATTTATTATTTTAATATTATTTAACCCGACTTTTTTAAATATGTTTTAAGAAATTTTAGTACAAAAAATATTTTTAGATAAATTTTGGTCATTGTTTTTCTAATTTCCAAAATACTAAATCTATACATATGTCATTAATATGATTCAGCTCAAGTTTTTTTTAAGATCAGTAACCGGTAGTTGCATTTTTATCTATTTAAGAAAAAGATGAACTTGGAATTTGTGCCACTCCTAAAAATAAATTTATTTTTTTAGTCTAAAAGAAAGTAGGTAGCAAACGTCATATTATATTTTATCAAAGCTAAAATATTGATCAGTGATTCAAAAAGGTATATTGATTTTTTTTTCACATGTTATTATAATAACTATGAGAATTTACATACTAAATCCCATACGTTTATCTAAAACGAAACCAAAGTTATGGCAATGGAAAAATTAGGCTAAAATCTTTTATTTAAAATACACACATTTGTGCAGTAGGCCGGAACAGAGCACTACTGTGCTCTTACCTGTCCCATCTGATTGACTCTGAACCTACTGCGACTGAGCTTAGGTAGATGCCAGGTTTATAGCTCCTATGTTAAACGGCATTACGATCAAACTTTCTAAGGAAGTAAAATATCTGGGAATTGACCTTGACCAGAAACTCAATTGGAACCCGCAAATAAAAAGGACTATCGCAAAAGCATCAACGGTACTATGGGCGTGCCGCAGACTATGTGGTAAAACATGGGGTCTAAAACCCAAAATGATCTACTGGTCATACATTACAATTGCAATACCTATAGTTACTTATGCCTCACTGGTCTGGTGGCCGAAAACAGAGGAAAAAACTACACAAGGAAAGTTTCTGAAACTGCAGAGACTTGCCTGTCTGGGAGTTACTGGAGCAATGAAAACTTGCCCAACGGCAGCTCTGGAGACAATGTTGAACCTCCTTCCACTGCACCTGCACATAAAGAGGGAGGCGATACTGAGTGCCTCCAGAGTAATCCAGACACAAAATATAAAGTCAGGAGACCTGACTGATCACCTTAAAATTTTGGAAAAAATCAAGATTGAAGCTCTGACCAAACCCACGGACATGATGCCTATAGTGCGGGACTTCCAGTGCTCTTTTGAAGTGGTTATTCAAGACCGCCAAACTATGAGTGTGAATGCACCAAATCATAAAAAAGGCTCACTTGTCTGGTACACTGATGGATCTCAGATGGAACAGGGGGTTGTAGAGGGTGTCTGTGGACCTAGATGTAGACTACCAAAGTCTCTCGACAGGGCTCCCTCCATCTTCCAAGCTGAAATCCATGCAATTGACATTTGCGCTTCTAAATGTGCCAAAAAAGGCCTTCGAGGCGCAACCATATATATTTTATCGGACAGCCAGGCTGCTTTGAAGGCATTGACTTCATGCTCTTTTAATTCAAAGCTGGCCTGGGAATGCCGACAATCACTAAACCAACTGGCCAAACACAACGGAGTTACTCTGGAGTGGGTACCAGGACATGAAGGAGTGGAGGGCAATGAAATTGCCGATCAACTCAAGGAGGGAGCACAGAGACCATTCTATGGACACCACTGGAGGATACCTCTACGAGGAACTCAGAACATGGGAAAAAAATCCAAAAGAGACTTACTGGAACAACATCCCAGGACAAAGGCAGGCGAAAAGATTTATTTCGCATTCACCTAAGTACACAAAGAAGCTACTGGAACTTCAAAAAAATGAACTTAAACTGGTTACCGTCTTCCTTACAGGACATGGCCCTTGGAGGTATCACCTCAAAAAAATGGGAAAGACTGAGGATGAACAATGTCGGTTTTGTCACGAGGCAAACGAAACTGCGGAACACATTCTCTGTGAATGCAGAGAACTGACCCGACAACGGCTTAAATACCTCGAAGGGGTATATCTTACTTCTAGAGATATTATTCAACTTGCACCGCGTAGTATCCTGAACTTTGCTAAAGGTATAGGAATTACCGGGCACTAAACAACGAAGGGTATTCACAAAAGATCTCTTTAGGTCGAAGTGAAGGAGGGCTACACTAGAGCCGAGCGACCCCGTTCATTACAATACAATACAATACAATAGCTAGATGCCATCTCATGAACAATAGCTATAAGAGAGTCACTGAGCAAAATTTTAGCTTTAATAAAATACTGGCTCTTACAAAAAAACTATTTTAATAAATTCAGAGGCTACGAAAGATCCGGGGTGGCTCATCTGTTAAATTCAAATATTTATTAAAATAATATAGGTAAAAAAATAATTTCTCTTTCAACATTATTTATTGTACTTTAAAAAGTAGGGGAGCCTGTGCTCCCCGGGACCTCTCCAGCATATGACACTAAATAAATTCTATTTGAAAAATTCCAGACCAACTTTTATTTTTAATTTCTTAATTTAAAAAAAAACTTGTATGTTTTAATATTTTTTTCTTAAAAAACGTATAATTGTTATACTAAGGGTAACCAGATGTATCAACTTTAACGAAAACATATACCGACTTTTAATGGAATGTACCAAATTGTCCTGTGTCCCGATTTATGGACGAAAAGTCCCTATTTACTGAAATAAATTCTATTAATGTTGGAAATTTGTACGCAAAATATGTTAGAATATTTTTGTAAATATGTTTTAAATTGTTGTGACGGATTCATGTATTAAAAGTCCTTGTTGGGTACCCGCCAAAAATTCCAATTTTTTTACTTTCCGAGATGCGACCGCTTCTATGTTCTTGGAATTTGGGTCCCCAAAAAAACATTAAAACTTTTTAGATAACACGTTTTTTTTTGCTTTTGTGGAAAGAGAAATGACTATATTATTTACATAATACTGATATTCCAGTACTAAGACTAGAACTAGAGAGACTAAATGGTTTGAAAAACCAAGAACCTAGCGCCGAAGCCAAAAAGCAATATAAGTAAGCTATTTTAGAGGTCAAAGATTGTTTAAAGAGTTTCTTTAAAAATAAAGTCCCTCTTTTGATAAAAACAATAAATCTCTGTGGTCCGTTGCTAAAAACATCAGCCAATACTGTTCTACTATTTTTCCATTTCCTTTAAAGAGGAAAATGTTTATACCCCTCTTAAGAAAAAGTCGAACTCTTTGCTAAACAGTTTGCTGCAAATTACACACTTGATACTCCTTTCTGCCCTTTCCAACACTTGCTTCGTGTCCTTTACTTATAAACGATCAACTTCTACAGAATGAAGTGTCCTTTATCCTCGAAGTCACTTTTAACCATAACCTAAATTGGCACAAACACATTATAGCCACAGCGGCTTCAAAAATGCTCGAATTTTTCTTTCGTTCCAGAAAGTATTACCCCCTCTCTAATCACCCACAATATAAAGCATTATTAATTAATTTTATAAACTAGTCTTTTACCTTATTAATAACCCTACTCTTGCAAAAGAGCTTTGTTTTCTTACCCATTGACAAGCTATCAAGGAAGTTTAAAGGTGTATGGAAACCCAATACTGTAGAACAACACAAAATTGTGCAGGGCAGCGGGGATAGGGGAATTGGCCCCGCGGAATTTGCGCAATGAATAGTAGGTCAGGGCCGGACTTCCATAATTCTTTGTTACTATCTATAAAGTTGACATCATCAAATGTCAAATTCAAACATTTACTGTTTTTTTATTTTTTGCACAAAATTGTTGGTTATTAAACGATACTACCATAGAATATTTAAAATTATTGTGTAATATTGGATTTTATATCATCTGATATAATATGGAAAGAATAGATGGCGCCACTTTACAGCCTTCTATTTAAATGGTCGATATTTTTTGAAGTTTTGTATTTTTACCAAAAATCTTTGTAAATAAATAAAAACACGATTTTTAAAAAAAATTCAAACATTGTATGATAGTTTCATGTACTTATCACCAATTTTGTGATAAAAGAAGGGCAAGATAGTGTAAATGAGTTTAATCTAATCCTAAGATTCTGATTGTACATTAAAAAGTAAAAATTTTATAACTGCTTTTTAGGCATATACTTTTCACTTATAACAAATATTCATGAGACAGAATAACAGTGGTTAAAAATATTTAGTAACCTTTGGTACCCGAGTATCCATTGTAACAGTATCCGTTAAATATTATGTGTCTACAGTATGTCGAGCTTAAAAAGTTGATAATGTAAGATTAAGAAACCAAAAATATAATTTATTTTTAAACAAATACAGAAAAAACAAAAATGAACTTTAACATAAAATTGTACTTTCTTTCATTCAATTAGAGGGACCTGTATATATTAAAATTTGCCTGGTCTGTCCAGTAATTAATAATTTTGATCCTTTAAAAGAATGTACTAAATAATTAAATGAAATAAAAGTACCTAAATGTAAACCTTATTTCTTTTTAATAATCCACAGAAATAAACAAACATTGTGGAAATCATCTAAAAGATAGTTAAGATTGCCTTACTTTTCTCACTGCTATTTCCTATGAAATTTTATTTTCTATTATTCATAATTGATATATTATTATTTATTCGGTTACCTAACGTCTCATAAGAAGCACCTAATTTAAATATAAGAAATACTTACCTAAAGTAAAAAATGCCGGGTATGTTACCCTTGGATTTGCAAGAAAAAAACCATACAATCTCTGGTCATTTTGTTACGATATTATAAGTAACAAACAATAAACACAAAATTATAGTCACCATTTAATAAACACTAATCACTAAAATAAGAAGGTTTTTATCAATCCAAAAAAATTCTGCAACCCCAAAATATAATTACAAAAAACGGTACTCCGACTCTTATAAAAGTATAATGTGTTGCCTAACTACACACTGATTTATCAGTGTGTAAGTAGGCAACACATTAAATTATTTCGTGGAATTTTGTTATTGCGCAGAATCGGCGGGGCCAACTCTGACAGTTATTTTCATACTGGGCTGGACATTTTTTGATCGAATGGGCCATAGCATTGGGCTTCCATACACCTTTAAACTTCCTTGCAAGCTATAGAGAGCCTGCCGCCCTTCTATAGGTAGTTTTAAGGCTTTTTGTCCGAGGAATCAGCAAATACCAAACTCTAGCAGATCCTAATAGAGTAACCACAAGTACCGCTTTTATGCATCAACCAGATAGGGTAACGCTATCAGAAAACTTTTGTTGTTGTTTGGTTGCCAACTCTTTTATAACTATACGTTTATAGGCGCTAGTGATTTTAATAAATAGTTTTTATTGAAACAGAGATGGAGATCTTTAAATCACAAGCGTTTAGTTCCTAAAAGTTTATTCAGATTCTTTTCCTTTATTTTTTATATGGAATATGAGACGCGTTAAGGAGGGCCAAAACATGCAACAACTCGACAAATTATTTAAAATTACATATCGATGGCTTAGTATAAAAACATCATTTTTTTATTTAATTTTTTTATTTTTTTTTTTTTTGTTTTAGATGGAAAATTACGAATAATATATATAATAGCTGTTACAAAAATTCAATCTGCGCAGTGCTGCTCTCTACAGACAACAACAGGAACCACGTATATCAGCTGCTCCAAGATTTAGTGGATTTATGTGTGAAGACACTTTGTATCCAAAGAAGATTGAGCTGCATTTCTTTAGTGTTTTACAGTGTGTTTTCTTAATTTAAAACATTTTGTGGATGCTAGTTCAAATCCAAAACATGTAAAAAAAACTAAAACCTTTCTAGGCAAAATAGTGCGGCAAATAAGTTTTTTGTGTCTCCTGTAAAATTTATATTTTGTGCCATACGAGGTTTTCATACTTAGCCATTGATATTGTGCTATTGAACGACCAACGAATTAAGGTAATTGAAAATACAAAGAATTAAACATAAAAAAAACTTTGCTCAAGATACGATATAGAAAAGTGTTGACAAAAATTAGACTAATTTTGTGTGACGATTTTTAACAATAAATGTAATTGGATTCACCGTCATTCTTTTAAGTCTAAACATCAGTCCAAATAGTGGACAAAAGATCGTTTTTAGTACTCAAAAAATCAAAGTTTTTTTTTGGTGTAAAGTTAGGACATCAGTTTTTTGAAGTGTTAACATTTTACTTATTGATTACCTTAAGAAGGGCAAAACTATTACGGGTTAATATTGTTCCAATATCCTCTTTCTGAACGAAGAAATTCGTGAGGACATTATAGCTTTGAAACATTTACTCGTAAAACGACTTGTTTTAAGAAGTAAATGAAATTAAAATATAGGGTTAATAAAAGTGTCTTTTACCTTATTAAAATAAAAAAAAATGTTATCGTCTGTGAAGCGAGATATTAACAATCAAATTGTGCATAATTATTAACATTGTTAATATCTGTCATGTATGAAAGCCATACATTTATTTCGGGATATCTCGAGAACGGTTCTTACGATGTTTTTTAAAACAAATGCAATATAAATTAAAAAAACTTAAATTTTTCAATCATTTTAAAAAAATATATTAATTTTTGAAAGTTTATCAAGTCCCTTTATTATTACGAAATAGTGTACACTATTTTATTCTTTTTTCACGTAATCGTACTTATGAAAGGTGTATTTTATATAACTAAATAACAAACATAATAAACAGCAATAAATAGGTTGGCTGACAAACATCTATTGTGTAGGCACCGCACCTTTTGAAAGGGTACAGGTCCTGATTACCTACTAATATTAATAGTTTAGGTAAGCTAAGACGAAAAGACTCTGCTTTATATTCAACACCTGCAATTTGTCTATAACCTACATAATATACCAAAAAGTAGATACAATAATAAATAAAGAAAATTTTAAGTCCAGGACCTACATGCGGGTACCCAAAGTATATTGAGTTTTACGACTAACAGTAGCAGGTAAAACGAGCAATCACCGAATTATTGGTGTGTGTGTACACTCTCCTACAAAAATAATATTTTTAAGCATTGAGAACCTCTAACTTTTGGTAAAGCGTATTCGATTTTATTTGGAACATCGCTAAATTTGGAGTCCATGCAAAATACTGCATTAGGAATTAAACTAAAATAGGAAAATATAAAAATCGCCCGGGTCGCCCCGGCCCGTTCAACAATCAATTTTTGTTGGAAGAGATGGGCAATTCGGCGCAGATGGCATGAAAGAGACGAAGATAAAAAAAATTCACCCGGGGTTGGATTTAAAATTTGGACGGGCCGGGTTTTTTAGGGATAATTTTGTTACGCTCTCACAAATGAACTACTTTAAAGGAAGATTATGTTTAAAAATAAAAATATTTTTAAAAACTCAAATCTTGATTATAAAGAATTTATCAAAACTCCCTTTATTTTCATTTTTGTTATTTTATAAAACTTTATGTGTAAAAATTTCACCAATGTTATTATAACCGGTACGTTAAAAATATTTTGCACTGATTAGTACCCCGGGGATAAAACCCCAACTAGGTTTATAGAACAGGACTAAATGCATTTCGCATGCTATTTAAATCGCTTTATTTTGAAATAGAACATGATTAACTTAAAATGTTACTGGCGTCAATGTTAGATCTTTGGTTAAATTTAAATGCTTCCTAGTTCCTACGTCAACTTCGTATACGATATAACTATTTACCAACTGATTTATTACTAAATAATATCGGTAAAGATCTTTGTCGCAGAAACACATCTTGGAACCTGAAGCTTTTTTTATACACAAGTGGGTTAACGTTTCATTTAAATTTTTATTAAATAATAAAAACCTAAAATTAAACAGCAAATTTCCCTTTTAGTCGTGACAACACCACCTTAATAAATTAAAATTATTTTTAAAAATCTCTTTACCCATCTAAAAACAACGAAACAAAGAAAGCCGCCCGTCGCTATGCAACTTTAATACATAAACATGCTTTGTAAGCTTGTGATTACGTAGAGAGTTTTCGAAATTTGTTCTTGTATTTCGGAAGGTTACCGAAATTTAATATATATATATATATATATATATATATATATATATATATATATATATATATATATATATATATATATATATATATATATATATATATATATATATATTATATATATATAATTATATAATATATATATATATATAAATTATATATATATATATATATATATATATATATATATATATATTTTCAGATTCTCATGGTAGTATTAATTTTGCCTTTTTTTTTTTTTTTTGTTACCAAATAAAGTTATAATTGTTCAGGTATTTCTCAAAGATAAATAAAGCGATTAAAATAAAAGGAAGGATGGCCTTTAAGTGAAAGTGTTGCAAGAAAAGGCGAGCAGTAAATAAAAAAGGAAAAGTAATTAGTAAATGGTAGTTTTCCGGAAATTAGCAGAATGTAAATGTATATTACCTTATTGATAATATGGTGAGTCAAGAATTAATACCAGATGTCCTTAAAACGTAAATGACTTCTAAATTTGATTTTAACTTTTCTAGCTTTATAGTGATAAAAAACATTCTCAATCGTGACTTTGTAAGGCATTTCGATTTTGGATTATGGTTGAAACAAAAGGCTAAGGATATAAACTTGAAAGGTTAGTCCTAGTACTTGTTAGGTCATCAGTCTATTGCACGTATCAAGCCATTGACCGTGAAGGCTAATAGGTAGTTATTTTATGTTATGTTATTATTTAAATATTAGTTTATATAACAAGACTGATATATTATTGTAAACTGTGTATAGTAAATGATGTTTGTTTAATGTTTAAATATGTATATAATAACTTGATTTATACACATTAAGATTAGATACGATTAGATATAATTAGATATATTTAGATGCATTTCGATGCAGTAAGATAAGTTTATACTATTTTTATAATTTTATATTAAAGTATGTTTTATACAAAGTCTCTTGTTTGACTTCTTGACGTGTTACCAATACTACGACCAAGTACAAAGCAGAAGTACACACATGGCGACCCTGCCATGAGAAGTACACCACAATATATATAATATATATATATATATATATATATATATATATATATATATATATATATATATATATATATATATATATATATATATATATATATATATATATATATATATATATATATATCAGATTCTCATGGTAGTATTAATTATTGCCTTCTTTTTTTTTGTTACCAAATAAAGTTATAAGTTTTTCAGGTATTTCTCAAAGGTAAAGTAAAGCGATTAAAATAAAAGGAAAGGACTGGCCTTTAAGTGAAAGTGTTGCAAGAAAAGGCGAGCAGTAAATAAAAAAGGAAAAGTAATTAGTAAATGGTAGTTTTCCGGAAATTAGCAGAATGTAAATGTATATTACCTTATTGATAATATGGTGAGTCAAGAATTAATACCAGATGTCCTTAAAACGTAAATGACTTCTAAATTTGATTTTAACTTTTCTAGCTTTATAGTAATAAAAAACATTCTCAATCGTGACTTTGTAAGGCATTTCGATTTTAAACGACAGTCAACTAAATTTCTTGCTGATTTAAGGCAATTTTTTGCCAATTTCTCTAAGTAAAATTTGTAACTTTTTTCACATATTTTTTGTAAAAGTAAGCGTTGTATTTGTGAACAGATACTATTGTCTTTAGATAATAATATAGTTTTTAACCTCTTGACAATTAATTAGGGAGATACTAGTGAAAGAATAAATTAATTTTTTTATATATTACATCCCTAACAAACAGATGCTTAGGAAGAGATCCCTGAATCCAAACAGAAGGCGGACAGGACCGCTTTTATAGGAAAAAGGGTTTCCTGGCTTTAAACAGAAAACTAATAGAACCTTTTTCATAGGAAAAGGCCGGAGATACGGCCTCAGAAGGAACATCTAGTTCCTGTAAGAAGGACCTGGTATCTACCCACGTCACGATACTGGGAGAGAAGGGCATGACGGGTCTAATCGTGTGCTCGTCATACTTTCCAGAAAATAGGGACATTAGAACAAATATTATGCTCATGTCCAGAAGCGGCACGAGTAAGGGAAATGTAAGAACTCTCTCCCAATTTGATATCGGACGCATTGGAAGTCTGATCCTACAGGGGAAAAATATAAATAGGTGTGGAGGGCGTAAAAAGTCAACTTACTTTAAACCTATGCTAACTTAACCTACCCTCTTAAATATTTCCAAACTGCGTATGAAGCACATTTTGAACATTTAATTTAAGTTCTTTATTTCATTGTTTTGGAAATTAAATTTAATTTTTCAAATGTCAATTTTTTCTTAAACGGTGACAGAGAGACATAGGATATGCTATATTAAATGTACCTAGAATTCAAATATGGCATAGTATACAGAGGTTTAAGTTAAAAAAAATTAAACGTGAGATCATATTTGAAACACCCTGTATAAAGAAAATATTGAGAAAAATGAGCAACTAAAAATACCAATTGACGTCTCTGGGCGTTTTTCCATAAAAATCAAATACTACAATTTTAAATAAATTTATATCGCGTGTAACTTCTGTCTTAAAGTGGACAGTTTTTTGGTTGACGTTTCAATGACATCCCATCTTCTTTGAATATACTTTTCAGTTCTAGAGTTGAATAGTGGATTTCAACAATTTTAATCATTTAAAAAAATTCACTAAAATACAGTGTTTTGAAAATCTCCCTTAAAATATTCTAACAAAATTTTTTTAATCTTACTTTTAAAGTTCATTTCTTGCTTGTAGATAGCCCTGATGATGGTTTTACCGAAAGCGCTCTGCTAGGATTTTTTAATAAAAATTTGCACGAAATACTAAGTCTCTTCATTCCCTAAATTCTTACGTGCACACAGCCCCAACCAAGTTTCAACCAAGTTTCAATTTTAATCATGTTTATTATTTATGTAAATTATTTCTCTCTCTCTCTTTTTGGAAGCATTATTATCTACTTTTTAGCAGCGTTTTAAGGGGTTTTTAGAAAAAACAAAAAAGAAAATTAATATTTAAAATCATTAATTTAAAGATCATATTGGGCCAAACACTTTTTTTATATTCTTCTATAACGAGTTCAATAACGAATATATTTCGTAAAATATAACGGTAAAAAAGTTAAAATATTATTTATTACCATTCTAATTCTCAGTCCAATAGAGTTTTACTGAATTAGTAAATTCTTATGTTTTTACAATAATGCAAATAAAATTGAATTTTAATTTTGAAAATGTTTGCCTTCAAAAATAACAATTAAAAATAGTAGTCTTGAATAAATTAATAAAATAATAGTTTTACCCGTATGGTTTTTTTGTAATTTTAAATTGTTTATAACTCAACAAAATCAACTATAGAGAAAAATTACAGGGAACCTTTTTTGTTCTTTTTTATCCTGCTTATTTTATTGAAATTACAGTCGTAATTTGAAGCTTCCGATAAGCTTTGAAAACTGTATAAATAATTCATTAAATGATTTGGGAAAAAAATTGCTAAAAATATTTTATGAAAAAAGAAAGGTAATTGTTTTAAACTTTTTATTTGGTGCCATTAGAGAAAGCTAAAAATAACTAGGGAAGTTAGACCTGCACGAGGGGGCGTGTCTATGGACTCGTTACAACTTTTAAACAACTTTAGAACTATGTTTGTTCCGTGTTTCTAACACGTCAGTTTAGTTAAAATAGTTGAGAAATAACTGAAATTACGTAAAATAAATGTGGGAGTTTCGAGTTTTCCGTTTTAGAAACTGTGCTAATTGAATTATAACTATCTCTGGAGTGTACGGTAGTTTATTAATAAGGATTACTAAATTTACCTTAGTTTGGCCGAAATATCACCGGATTATTTAACTAAACTTAAACCAGCGACGTCTTGCTATGAAAGCCTTGGGGGATTCATAAAGTTGTAAAAAAGCAGAAAAACAAAAATACATTTTCAGAAAAAAAAATGTTTTATCAACCTGAGCTGGATCTGTTTCAGCAAGTAGGTATCTCATATTCGTGCAAAGGCACTTAAGATAGCTATGCCATAATAGATAAAAGGACAAGCGCAATCAGTTAGATAAAGATAGACATAATGAACTTCTAATTATTCACGTAAGCATCTAAGTAAAGATAAACTTCTACCCTTTATCCTTTTGTGAATCTGCCACTTCCAACAGTCCCTTTTTTCCTCAGGAAATCTTTAAAATCATATAGCAAGTTATCCTCGGAGCAAGACAACATATCACCACTCGTCTTTAAAAAAGGAATTTAATTATTTCATTTTATTTATATAGTCCTTGCAGTTTCAAAAAAGCTCGGATCTTTTAATTGGTACGTTTTTTCTTTAAATCTGTATCATATGTATGTATCTCACAATAGACTCTGCTTGGAGTAATGTTCCCATGTATGGAAAATGGCACCTCGGGGACCTGTTAATCTAAGAATTTTAATAAAAAGAACCAAACAAATGCACTAGCCGTAATTTCGTCCTAAAATTTTTGCTATAAGGAATATAGAGGGCGTGCAAAATGTTAAAGTCACTTCAATTGTTTTCATTAAGTATAATAAAAAATGACAGAGCAGGCAGGTGTTATTTCTGTTGCACAACGCAGTATAGAAAGATTTATTGTGGATGAAGGTGCCTACCAAGTGACAGTTTACGAAGTCTTTAACAACAATGTGGGGAATCAACCTTTTTTTAAATAAAATTAAAATTTATTTTAAAAAACAAAAGGGTCAAAGTTCCTGTAATATCCTGCAGTTAAGCCGACTTATGTACGTTTTTTTTTTAAACTGAAAATTTATGTTTTTTAATCTCCCCTTTTACTTTGCTAAATGATTAGGAATAAAGGAAAAGGGAATTTATTACACAATCACCTATTCCATTCTGATTAAAAAAAGTTCCTTCGCCCTTTTAAGTTTTGCGCGGGCCCCAAAGAACTGGAAACACCAAATGGAAAGGTAAGACAGAAAGATCTTTAACCAAAGTAATAGCTATTTTAACTTTTTTTTTAAACCCCCGGAACCCCCCTATAACTTTAAAATTAGGAAAATGGTTTTTTTCCGTTTTTTTTTATTTTATGAATACGAAAATTTCTAATGTATTTATTCCTACGGATTATATATATTTATATTTAAATTATAATTCGGGTTGTGAAATAACGGATAAATTCAATAAAGGGGGGTTTTCTTTTTGAAAAAACCTCAACTCTTTTATTTTTACGGGCTATTTTCACAAATGTGATATACAGGGTGACCCCAAAAATTTAAGGAAAAATATTTTTTTTAAATTTTGGAACCCCTGAAATTTTTTTTTGCTTTTGGATTCCCCAAAATTCTGGAATTTTTATGTAAAAGTTATATCCTTCGTCAACTATTTAATAATTACTTTTAAAACAAAAAAATAAATTGTTAAATTTAAATTTTCCAATATTTAAAATTTTTTTTTAAAAATGTGGAAGGGCCGCCTTAAACCCCCAAGTATTTATTAATACTCTCTCTTTGTGAATATTTGCAAAATTGAAAAAATTAATTTTTTTAAAAAAAAAAATTTTGTTAACGGTGGATACAAGTTGAAATAGAGGGCCACCAGTCCCCCGACCTTAACCATTGGATACTTTTTTGGGGTTATGTCAAAAATCAAGTTAAAAATAAGCCAAAAGTTTTTATCCTCAAAGATCTTGAAATGCAATTGGGAATTTTCTCCAAACAGTTGAAAATTACAGCAAGAATTTAACACCCCTGGTTGCTCAACTTTAATGGCGGCCACTTCAAATTTATAAAAAAATTTAAAAATGTGGAATCCTAATTATTAAAATTTTTTAAACAAAGTTTTAAAAATTATTATTTAAAAGAATTATTTCGTAAACATTAAAGTAGGATATGACATTTACTAAAACATTCCGGAATTTTAGGGAGAACCGAAAGGCAAAATAACAGGGGTTCCTTTAAGAAAAAAATTTTTTTCCTTCGCTTTCTTGGACACCCTGATAACATTTATTAAAATATGGATAAAAATAAAATCGAGTTCAAGGATTTTTTCGAAAAGAAATATTCTTTTATTGAATTTACCGTTATTAATACAACCCTGTATATATATATATATATATATATATATATATATATATATATATATATATATATATATATATATATATATATATATATATAATATATATATATATATATATATATATATATATATATATATATATATATATATATATATATATAAAACCCGTACTAAAGTACCGTGAGTGCCGGGTTTTCCGGTGTTTAACCCATTTCTTCCCAGTTGTTCCGCCAACGTTGTTCAAGCACTGAAACATGCAAATGTTGCAGTTCACAGCACCTTTTAGACAACGCAGTAGTGCCACCACGGACGTTATTTATAAATAAGTACTACCTAAAAGTGTCTCTCCGGCTCTGGGAATCGAACCTGGATCGCCGGGGTATCGAGCCGAAACTCTGACCACTACGCTACCGGAGAGACATTTTCTCTAGTTATCACACCTGCCCCACATAAGCTTATAATTCGCCATCTTTTAAAGTTACTAACGTGTGCAAAACTTCGTTAAATTTAAATAAAAGATAAATAAGGCTGACTATTTCCGTCTCGTTGTTTTAACCAAAAATGATGCAGAGTTTAAAACAAATTAACCCATAGGAACTGACTTATGGTAAATATTGAACACTGGGTGAAAATTTTCCACAAAATTACAGCGCAAATTTTACACCTGTCAAGCTAATTAGACAATTTTATTTTATCAACAATAGCAATTTTTAATTGTTTCAATTTTTTCCCCTTTCTGCCTAGCTGGCGAACAAAATTAATAAGTGAATTTTTTTTCAGCTCATATCAAATTTTTTTTCGATAAAATGTGGGTGTTAAATTGCCTTAAAAAATCCCCCACCTTCTTAAATTAATGTTCAGAAACTTTTTCTTAGTCACACATTTTTCTAAAAAATTTTCGCTCTTCTGCTACTCGGAAAATGTTTTAAACAATACGTTTTTTTGGAAAAAAATTCGATAATAATTCAAACACTTTGGAGATTGTAACTGAATATTGCATCAAAGAAATGTCTTTTAGCATATTTTGCCTATTTTTTCACGAAACTTTTAAAAGCTTTGAGTTTTGGTTTTAAACGTTCAATAGTGGAGGCCATGAAAATCGTTGGTGGGCTGACTCTATTTTCTATTATTATAGGAAATAGTAAAACCTTTTGTGGTTGTCAATTTGTCAAAAAAATAAATTTTTTGAATCAAAATGCGTCGCTTTGGCAAGTGTTTTTAAAAAATATAGCAACCATTTTTGACATTTTGCAGGAAGCAAAGCTATATTGTCGATTGAACAACTTTTGATAAGTTTCTAGTACATATTCTAAGTGACTGGGCATAATATATGGGTAAAAAAAAATGGTGAGAATTATAAGGAAGTAACGGTAAAGACCATATGGAACACCGCGATAAAATTGTTAATAGACAAATTTTATAAGGAATATAATCAAAAAATTATTTGTAAAAGTATTAATTTTATACTTTAAACCCAAATATGTGTAATTACGAGAATTAGTCTAACGAATCTAGAAACTCCGATATAGAACATAAAGCAGAAGCTGCTTTACGCATGCTAACTCCTTAGAAATCAAAGAAATTATATAGAAAACTTACGAAAAATTTGATGTTTGGTACGCAGAAAAAAGGTAGTGAATATTTCGGAAAATTTGGTTTGGCATACTTGTCCCAGCTATCTTTAAAATGTGCCTCTTCTATTTTATGAAGTATTTATCTAGTAATGCGCAGGACAACTTATCTAAATAAAAATGTGGATATCATAAACCAAGGAAGTCCAAGATATTTTGCAAAGAAGAGGTTAAAGAATTCCTGATAGACGCTGACGACGAAATTATTTATTAAAGAAAGTAGTGTTAATCGTAAAAATTTTTGGAACCTGTAGGAGAGAAGAGTTGACTTATTTACAGATAAAAAATAACGTCGTTTATTAAAATTATCAGTTCCAATACAAAAACCAATGTTTCAAAAATATTTACAATATTAGAGGAAAATATAGAAGAAATGAGTTTTTTGGACAATTTTTATAAATATGTAAGCCTACGTACATCTAGTATCGATAACAATCGATTTTTTATCGTGTATAGAAATTTTAAAAGCACTGCACAACCAGTGGTGTAACTAGTATTGGTTTTATACCTAAAAAGATTGCCGAATTTCTTGGGACTTCCCAATGCAAATGCCTACACTGGGCACTGCTTTAGACGGTATTTTGCGACCTTCCTTGCGGATTCAGGAGCCAACATGTCGATGCTGAAAAGACAGGAGGGTTGGTGTTCAACTTTCGTGGCAGAAAGCTATGTAGAAAATTCGATCGAAACCTAGCGGATGATAGTGAGAAAAATTTTGGGAAGAAAAATAATTACGCCGCCGTTAGTTTTACTCATGTTTCTTTTACTACACGGAAAAAAGAATATACTAAATTTAAGCATAATAATATTAGTATAAGGTTATCTTAGCTTTGTATATCCCCAAGACTATATTGTTTTAATTTGAGAATTTAAAATCTTCATTTAAATTTATTTAAATTAAATACACACATCGTTATTTGTAACATATGAAAGATTTATTTTTATGCATGCATTGAATCAAATTGTTACTATAAAGATTTAGAATGAAGATATCAGTAGCTCAGTATATGTATATGATCTCAAGACTGTTGACCTAAACAACGTTACTCTCATTAAAATTGGAAATACGAAAAATATACGGTTACGTTTTCAAAAATGATAAAAATCCATTATTACGTTTAGCTGACATTAATATAGGTATACAATTTTTTAAAAGTTTTTTCGCTATGTTAAAAAAGTCCATTATAATTATAACAGGTTTCGCTGACAATTACAAAAAAACAACAGGTAAAAAATCTTAACTTTTATTACAAAAATATCTTGCTGAAGCTTTTTAAAAATCTGTTAAATAACAAAATATAATTTTCATTATAGAAGAATTAACTTTAAGATCTACTTTCTTTGAAAAAGAAACAGTCTTGTTCTCAACTTCATAACGAAATAAAAATCAATTCAGCTATTTTTCTTTAAAGAACCATTCGATGCCCAACGAACGGAATTAGTTCTTTAAGAAGGCCTTCGGACAACTCTGGCAACTGGTCTTCCTCTATGACATTTTCTAAAAAAATAAAATAAACATTCGAAATGCTAAAATTGAAATATTAAGCAACACATTGTAAATAGGTGGGTATATCAGATTTCTATACCAACATACAGATAAATAAAAATAAAATATAAATAAAATGCATATTCCTACCTGGCAAGTTTTAAAAAATGTAACGGGCGCCAATGCCTTTCAATTCCATTTAAGGTTTTTGAATAGTTAAATAAGAAATTTTTATTTTAAAAATAATGCCTAAAAATATACAATTTATTAGACATGTAGGTAGGTATATGTATATATTGTTTGTTAGGTATACTGAATTTTATCACACTCTGTGCTCGTATTCTGTAGCCTGTAACAATATTAATGGTTTAAACAATGTACTTGGTAGTGTTTTTAATCAGTTAATATCTAACATTTTATATAAACATGTTTAGTTACGAAACAAAAGCGTATGTTCCAATAGGTAAGTTTATCTAAATAAAAAATGCCTGTTTTGGTGACAATTGAGATCTATCGACCCTTGGTTTTTTCGGCAACAGTTTTATAAAACAATGGTGTAAATACTTACCTTTGAAGGCATGGATAACACTATTACATCCCCACTGTTGTAAAATGTCTTCAACTCCCATTGTTTAATCGTACAAACACCCAAAACAAAAACACGGGCAACGAGACGAGAACAGTCCGTTAAATTTCCTATACCCTTCATCTTGATCTATAATCAACGAATGACCGGGAAACCGAGCACCGCCAGTTTCCGGTGCCAATCGGGGTAATGAGGTGGACTTTCTAGAAAGAAAATTTCGAATTTCAAAAATTTTATATTTAGATTATATTGCAAATATATTCGCGTTTTTTTTAAATGATATGTCATTTTAATTGTAAATGACCAGTTTTTTTTTTAAAAAATAACTGAAATTCAAAGAAAATTTTATGTTTTTTTAAACTGAAGAAAAAAAGGGGTTTAAAACCCAAAATATAAAAATTTTTAGCTTTAGACTGTATTTTTAAAGGAAAATATATTCTGAGGATATGAAATAATTTTATTAATCATTTTGAAATATTTCTTTTAAGGTGGCTTTTTTTTAAATAAGAATCGGTAATCTCAATTTAAAAAAAATTTAAAAAAAAATTCTAAATATTTTTTTGATAATATGTTTTTTTCTGTGTAGTAATTCCCGGATGCAAGTATTCCTTTTTACATTTGAAGAACAAACTATATGTGCCCCCTTTTATAGAAAAAATTGTTTTTAAATACGGTTTTAAAGAAAAAGGGGGAGAGTCCCGGAAACCCGGGGGAAAAATTTTTGGGTTTTTGGTTACCAAAAAAGCCGCACGCATTGCTTATCGATCTTCCCAGCAAAAAATTTCTTTTTTTCAAATTTTTTAGTATCGAACGCTCGACAACAATAGTTGTACAGTGTCGAATATTTACGACCAAAAGTTTTTAAAAATAATTATTATTAGTAATGGATGTTTACGAACTGAAAGAAAAAAATTAAAATATTTGAATTATCACCGTGGAAATCCTGTTAGGGGAATTAGGGTTATTTATTAATTTATTTTGCTAAGCCGACTCCAGATTTCCATATTTACCGAGTCATTAAAAACTTTCTGACATTTGGTTGTTTAACCCAGAAACATAAACATATAAGTGCCCCAGAAAAAAAAAAAAAGGAAAGGAAAATAAAGAAATTATGGTAGTGACAAGTGTTATTAAAAATCCTACAGTTTCCATTAATACAATTGCAGAACAGGTTGATTTGTGCAAAAGATCAGTGGGAAGGTGAAAAAAAATTTATACCGCTTTACAAAGAAGAAAAACCCCAGAAATTAACCCTGATGATCATTTTAGACAAAACAATTTTTTAAAACTGTAATGGAAATGAAAAATAACAATGCATTTATAAGAAACATTGTTTTTACTGATAAATCGACTTTTTACTTCTTGCTCACCCAACGATTTTTCTGGGGTCACAAAATCGGGGTTTATGGTTTCCAGGAGAATGGGTTATTAATCTAAAAAAATTACAATTACAAATTGAGAATTCTTTTAGGATTATTCCCCCCAACATTCTAGCAAATATCAGAAGGCGTTTTTATGACAATTTTGGGAAATTTTTTGGCTCAAGAAGGTGGTTTATTTTGGATAAATTAAAAAGAGTTTTTTTATTTTATAATGCACATTAAATTTTTTTTCTTAAGAATATCTTCTACGTTTCATTATTTTTGGAAAATATTTTATTTTATTAGGAAAAAACTTTGTTTTTTAAGACCGCAGCAAACGTTGCGGTCCGTAAAAATAATTTTAAATTTTCTTAAAAAAATCAGATCGAAGTCGGTTGACGCTGCTAGGTTTGTTCTTTTTCTAAAAAATCCCTCTAACTGAAAATAAAAACGTAGTACACAATAAACTGGGCAGATAATTCTTCCGAATTTATCACCGCATTCCCCACCAGTCCCAAACCAAAAATAAGCCAACTAAGGAAACGAGACGGAAATTGAAATGCAACCACAAAATTATTGGTATTTTAGAATTGGGTTCATCCAAAATCGTCCAGGAGCCTCCTATGTTCGCAGTACGGTGCGCTTTACTTATAATAAATGATTTAAAATTAACTATATATTGATTTATTTTTCTTTTACGCACGCGTGAATAAAAGTAACATTCAAGCACATGTGCGTAAAAGACTGTCTTTGATGATGATTGAAAACGTATTATTTTAATACGAGTTTTTGAAAAATATGTTTCGTACATTCAAAATATTTTGAAAATTTCGCATTTAAAACTTGTTGTCTTTTTATCAAACAACAATGAAAATAAATTCATGACAGAATTTAGGCAATTGTTTTTCCTACAAAATTTTTATCATTTTAATATACTTAACATATTTCTACAGAAAAGTTGTTTTTTTACTGGAAAAAAAATAAATGTTTTTGCAAAATATTATTGAAATATTATTATTAATATTAGGTGTAACTTTATTTATTGTTTAGTTTATATAAAAACAAATAGTATAGTTGTTTATAGAGAAATAAAGAATTGAAAATTGTAAATACAGTTACAGGCAAATAGCTCTTCATTTTTAATGACTATTGGGAACGACTGCTCTCAAACGTAATTTCGACAAAAAAAATTAATGGAGTTGTTCCCAAACGAAAGTAAAATATATATGAAGGAAGCTTCTTTACAAATTTTCAAATGTAATTTGAATATAGATCCAAACAAGTCTGTTGTAAAAACAAAATTGTTTGTTTTGGATAAAAAGGAACGACAAATGGAAGAAAAGATAAACAAGATAAAATATTCGGTTTTTTTCTTTATGTAATTGTATCGTTCAAGTCTTTGCGTATATGATGTTTTATACACCCGCGATTTTTACCAAGGAATAAGAATTTATATGTATTTTCGTTTGAGAACAATGGGGTATAATGAAACGGTAAATGGAACGGCCGCGGCGGTTAAAATCTGGAATTTAAATACGAGGGTCGCTTAGAAAATTTCTGGATGTAACAACACAGCTGATGATGCGACTGTTCGTTATTTGTTACAATAACGAATGTACTAAAATTTTGATATGTTCGTGGTTACACTGCATAAATCTTCGTCAAGTAAGTGTCATTTTTCATTAGAGCTACAAGAGTGTACCTGAATATATTTCATTTAAAATTTAGCGTATCTTTTCTGTCGTAATAGAACTAAACCCCTAACCCTGTCGCAATATAATATTTTTTAACTGAAATGTGTTTAAAACAAGAACATCACCCTTCGACAATATACCTAGTAGAGGCAGTCTTACCGCTTGGCCGGCGAAAAATCGTGCGAAAAGCAAACAAGGGTATAAACTTTCTTTTTCGCTCCGTGTGTTCTTATTGTTCAGCAGCCCCGCCAGCGTAATTACATACTATACTATTACTCAGAGCACCGGCGATATAGGTTGCTCTGAGTCGCAGTATAGATTGTAGTGACGAATACGCGCGAATTTTCACTTCATAATATACTACAGCCCAGAGCGGCGGTTAAAAATATTATATAAAATGCTGTATAGCATGTTGTATCACTATGAAAATGTGTTGAAATTCTTTGGATGGGTACTTAAAGGTTTTTTAAATGGGGGTTTTATTGCCTGCATAAAATCCTCAGATAGATTTGGTTTGTTTAATGTCCTGAACTATTATAAATTATTGTATTGATACAATTCCTGCTTTGACCTTACTTCCTTATAACTGTATAATAACAAAAAGCATAAGCATAATAACGTTTTGATAGATAAGTACTACATCACGAGGGAGTTATTTTAGAGGTACGTAGAGGGAAGTATTGTCATAGTTCTCAAATGTAGGTTGTATCACAGTTGTATATATTAAATTCTTAGAATTAAAGTGAAAATTAAACCATTTTATTTAGTATTTAATTTTTCTAATTATTACAGAAAATAAAAGAAAATAAACTTATATAAATAAAACAACATTAAGCTTAAAAAAACGGCTATAGTTGATATAAAATAAAATTATGAAGATAAAACAGAATAAAATAAAATACCTATACATTAGTGAGATTTACCACTACGTCTATTAACAAGGCCCGCTTTACTTAAGGATCTTAAGGCTTTGCGTTTCCTATTAAGATTTTTATTTTTGGCGGGCCTTTCAGCCTGAATCCTTTTGGACCAGAATGCATGTGATAGTTTTGTAGGAGTTTTAATTTTTCCAAGGCATTTATTTAGTTGAACGATAATGTTTGTTGAGTCTGCTGATATGTTATTTTTAACCATTTCAATAATATTTGAAAAATTTTGGCTAAGTGCTTCTACGGCTTCATTTTTTTTAGTTGTAAGGTTTTCAGCTACTGCAAGAGGAGAAGTAGTTGAATTGCTAACGTATGCCATATCTTGAGAAAAAAAACCATTACTAGGTGCTTCACAGTTGGATGGTTCTTTGGTGCCCTCATTATTAGACGTATCCATCATGTCATCAAAAAACATTTCATCAATATTATCCCCCATCGCTAATTTGGCCAAATTTTTTCTATCACATCATTCATAGTTGCAAGGTTTGTTAATTTTTGTTTGTATTAAGGTTATGTTAAAGATAGTATCCATTTTAAGAATAAGTCGTGATTTACGTAGATATAATAATTATTAAAAATAATGTCATAATAGAAATACATTATGAAGTATGATCGATCAATAATAAAATATATTTTTTATTTTAGTTATGATAACGATGGACGTGATAGATAGGGTACCATAAAAAAGTTTTAAAAAACAATAAATAATAATATTATTAAGAGTTCATAATAATCCAACACATTTTCATACTATTAAAACATGAATACATAGCATTTTACATAACATTTTTAACCGCCGCCGCCGCTCTGGGTCGTAGTATATTATGAAGCGAAAATTTGCGCGTATTGGTCACTACAATCTAAACTGCGATTCAGAGCAACCTCTGTCGCCGTTGCTCTGAGTAATAGCATGATACTATTACTAGAAGATAAAACCACTTGGCGATTTAATTTCGTACGACGTTGCGCATGACGTCACTCGACGACAAAAATTCTGCTTGTCGGTTGGGAAAGCAGTGTTTTAAAGCCTTTTTTTAACGTTTATTGTATTTTGACATTACTTAATCCATCTAACATCTAAACAGAAATCGGAATGCCATACATAGATAAAAGTTTATGGGGGATGCCATATTAAAACTCGCTGTTTCTGGGGAAATTTGTCATCGAGTGACGTCAGGCGTGCGAGAGAGATAGGCTTATCTCATGCGCGTGGGTTTATCTTCTCGAGTAATAGTATCATGAGTAATAGTATAGTATGTAATTACGCGCCCCGCCAATACTGAATAGTTTCCGACGAGTAATATCAGCACTCCGAGCAGCTGCAAGGCTGCCTTTGGTAGGTATATTGTGGAAGACTGCGCATATAGACATACAAAGAAACAAGCAATTAGATCAAGCGCTCGTTATCCCTAATGAATCCTACGAGCATAAGGTTTAACTCAGTACCAGCCAGCATTATAAAAATGTATATAAAATCGAAAGTCAAGGATGAATAGTATAACACTTGGACTGGTATTCAAACTAATCGTAAGTGCTACTTCAAATACGAGATTTTTTAAACCTAGGTCAGAAGATAATATTGGACGTTGCATACACAGTTAATTAATCAAATATGTTATAACTTTATTGATTTAATTGCAATCAATTCATTTGTAATTCTACCTCCTGGCAGCTTTACTTGTACATACTATAAAGAGATTTATACAAAAATTTTACAGTTTTTTATGAATATTTTAGATATTACATTTAGAAAAACCGCTGACGATCGAAAAAATCCAGAATTTTTTTTTATGGAACACCCAGCATTTTATTGAAAATATAAAATATTCACGTTTTTTTTAAATATGTAATATGAAAATATGCAGTTTTGTAACAATTCGACTTTAAATTTCCATTTTATATGCAATGGAGCGAACTTGCTTAGGTCTAATAAGCCGTGAAAGCCAAACAGAACATCGATGTTGGATCCAGCTTGGCCAAGGATGACGACAAATAACAAACAAATGAATTGACGTATTTGGTACTCCAAGAAAAAATATTGCCTAGTACTATTATAATAACGTGTATGCACTTGTGTGGTTCATACTATATTAATTTATTTATTTTGTTATCTGTCGTTATCCTCGGCCAAGTCGGATCCAACATAGAAGTTCTGTTTGGCTTTCATAGCTTACTAGACCTAAGAAGGGATGCTCCATTGCATATAAATTAAAAATTTAAAGTCGAATTGTTACAAAACTGCCTATTCAAACATAGACGTAAAGATATTTTTAAAAAGGGAAAAACTCGAAGATTTTATATTTTTAATAGAATACGGTTCCATTTAATTTTTTTTTCATTTTTCGACAGTTAGTTGTTTTTCTAATGCCATATTTAAAATGTTTGTAAGGAGTCATAAAACTTTTGTTGAAATCATTTTTTCGTATTCCTTTAAATAATACCATTAAAAGCATGACACATTTTAAGGAAAAAGTCTGTAACTTCCTTAACAAAAGTAAGTAGTTAGTCTATAACAGAAGTTATCGACAGGAGCAACAGCTAGTCGGTAAGCAATAAAAGGAAGCATTCTTGTAAATGTAAATGCTCTTCGCCCAACATGGAAAAAATATTCTAAGCAGAGTCTGATTTGGGGAAAATTACTAATAAGCATAGAAAGTATTGACTTACTTATTCGCGACAGCGAACATAATTGTGTTTTTAAGACATTAAACTAGACAGGAATTTTTGTCCACCGATTTAAAATTTATTAAAGGTTTCGTAAAAGACATATGTGCAGTACTGCGCTTGCTTTCTAAATTAGGCTTGGAGACTGCCTTGATATATTAAATATTACAATAAAAAGCAAAATAATAAATAGGATTGTTTATGAAAGAGGAAGGATCGTGGGTGTAAAGAAAAAATAGAGTTGGTGCCAGTACTGACTCCTTCAGTAAGGCTGTCCACACTATAAGGTCTATCAAGGTTCGTTTGCGGTCCGATCTCGGTTTGGTTAAATATTATTAAATGAAAAACAATGTGTGCATTCATACTATCCATAACAATCAAGTTTCGGTCAAATCCCATTCCAGTCGCGATCAGTCTGGAAGAAACTTTGTTTGAGCGAGATTGAACTTGTCATGAAATGTATCGATAGTATGAATGCTCTTGTGTTCCTGGTTCAGTCAGCAAATACCAAAGAAGTTTAAAGGTGTATGGAAGCCCAATACTGTAGAACAAAATTGTCCAGGCGTGCAGGGCGGCGGGAATCGGGGGACTGGCCCCGCGAAGTTTGCGCAATGAATAGTAGGTCAGAGCCGGACTTAATTCTTTGTTACTATCTATAAAGTTGACATCATCAAATGCCAAATTCAAGCATTCACTGTTTTTTTTTTGCACAAAATTGTTGGTTATTAAACGATACTACCATAGAATATTTAAAATTATTGTGTAATATTGGATTTTATATCATCTGATATAATATGGAAAAAATAGATGGCAACACTCTACAGCCTTCTATTTAAATGGTCGATATTTTTGTGAGTTTTGTATTTTTACCAAAAATCTTTGTAAATAAATAAAAACACGATTTTTAAAATAAATTTCTAACATTGTATGATAGTTTCATGTACTTATCACCAATTTTGTGATAAAAGAAGGGCAAGATAGTGTAAATGAGTTAAATCTTATCCTAAGATTCTGGTTGTACATTAAAAAGTGAAAATATTTATAACTGCTTTTTAGGCATATACTTTTCACTAATAACAAACATTCATGAGACAGAATAACAGTGGTTAAAAATGTTTAGTAACCTTTGGTACCTAGGTATCTATTGTAACAGTATCCGTTAAATATTATGTGTCTACAGTATGTCGAGCTTAAAAAGTTGATAATGTAAGTTTAAGAAACCAAAAATCTAATTTCTTTTTAAACAAATACAGAAAAAGCAAAAGGAACTTTAACATAAAATTGTACTTTCTTTCATTCAATTAGAATTAGAGGGACCTGTATATATATTAAAATTTGCCTGGTCTGCCCAGTAATTAATATTTTTGATCCTTTAAAAGAATATACTAAATTATTAAAGGAAATAAAAGTAGGTACCTAAATGTAAAACGTATTTCTTTTTAATAATCCACAGAAATACACAAACATTGTGGAAATCATCTGAAAGATAGTTAAGATTGCCTTATTTGTCTCACTGCTATTTCCTATGAAATTTTCATTATTCTATTATTCATAATTGATATATTATTATTTATTCGGTTACCTAACGTTACGTCTCATAAGAAGCACCTAATTTAAATATAAGAAATAATAAAGTAAAGAATGCCGGGTATGTTACCCTTGGATTTGCAAGACAAAACCATACAACCTCTAATCATTTTGTTACGATATTATAAGTAACAAACAATAAATACAAAATTATAGTCACAATTTAATAAACACTAATCACTAAAATAAGGTTTTTATCAATCCAAAAAACTTCTTCAACCACAAAATATACTACGCCGGCTCTCATAAAAGTATAATGTGTTGCCTAACTACACACTAATTTATCAGTGTGTAAGTAGGGAACATATTAAATTATTTCGTGGAATTTTGTTATTGCGCAGAATCTGCGGGGCCAACTCTGACAGTTATTTTCTTACTAGGCTGGACATTTTTTGATCGAATGGGCCATAGCATTGGGCTTCCATACACCTTTAAACTTCCTTGGCAAATACCCATTGAAGCGACAATTGCATCAAATGTAATTGATGTACATTTGAAGCATTTTATAAAATTTCTATTAAACAATTGAAAAAATTGATTATATACCTCAAACATACAATGAATTTTTCCCGTAGAGAAATCACTTCACGAAATTTTGTTCTTTTTTACTATTTTTGGGGTGATTTTCTTTAAAATCATTTTAATCGTACTCCAATCCATTCGACAGTATTGCAAAAAAATTTCTTCATCAATAATTATCAAGGATAGAGAGTGTAGTATTCTCCTTCCGTTTTTCGTTGCACTCGCATTCTTCTTCTTGTTTCATGCGTTTATAATATGTTTTTTTCATCGAGAATAAAAGATATAACAGCTTATTCTTTAATCGAAAAGTTAAATGACAGTTTTGGGCCGTTGTAATGTTACAAGCAATTAATTACTTTAACATTAATTTTATTACTTATTATGAGCCAAAAACATCTGACTTCGAGTATTGACGGTTCAAGACTGAATCGTGAACTGAGTCAGATTGTCTAATGTAAACATGATTAGATTTTACCAGACCGAGATCGGACCGCGAACGAACCGTGCTCGACCTTATAGTGTAAATCCAGCCTAACCATCTACACAAACTGATATGCTGAGAATTGCGATCATCGAACTTTGAGTCAAAATCGGTCGGTCGCGAAATCGGATGATGAGACCGCAAAAGGAAACTGGAAAGTCAGAAAAAAAGTTTAGGAGGAGGACCCGACCGTACAAAAAAAGTTTGTTTAGGAGTGCATCATGTCTGATCTAGTCAAAAACTTTAGGTATGTCAGGAGAACCGATCTGGGGTTCGCCAATATACTAAAAATATTTATTCCAGTTATGTGAAATGTATGTATCTCTTTTATAATAAAATCCATACTATATATCATGTATAATTTTGTGTTTTTAAATGTTTAATTTAATAATAATTTTCATTACTAAGACAACTGAAAAAGAGAGAGATATAAGTCTATATTTTGAGGGGAGAGTTTAAATATAAATCATTTAGAGGTTAGTAAGTTATAAAAATATATTTTATTTAAAAATAAAACTGTACTATTTTTGCTAAATCTGGAGCAAAACCTTCAAAAAAATATTTATTATTGCCTAATTATTAAAAGTCATTTTAATGCTGAAAAAATATATTGTTTTGTAATGATATATATATATATATATATATATATATATATATATATATAATATATTATAATATATATATATATATATATATATATATATATATATATATATATATAATATATATATATATATATATATATATATATATATATATATATATATATATATATATATATATATATATATATATAATATAATATATATATATATATATATATATATATTATAATATTGTTGTGTGTGTGTGTTTAAATAATAAATTTTAGATGCATAACAGACCTTTCTCCTTAAGATTTATACACAATAATGTACCCAATATGCAAAATGTGCTCTGCATAAATACACCTACATGTGACCTCATTACTCCAACATATACAGCGTATTATGCTAACCACATCTTGATTATGGACTACCTAACTTAAGATAACCCTAACATTAATTAGCATTAGCCGGAAGCTGACTTATAATAATATAACCCCCACAAATCTGGTCAATCGTGCCGTCAAAAGAACGTAGTAAACTGTGTGTAGTTTGTCAAACAAAACATTTCAATAATCATACTTTATCTAAGTAACAAAAAACCCCTTGTAGGCCAACCAACAGAGCAAAAAATGTGGTCATTTTTACACCTAAATTTAGCCGGAAACAACCTGTGCCACCTTTTAAAACCATGTTTTAATAGATGAAAACCCCAGGTTTGTCCCCAGCGAATTTGTTCACAGTAAGTCTTTAAACAATAAAAACTGTAAAAAAGGTATTTTGGTTAATGGAACTATTTTAGGGAATGAAAAAACCTACAAAATGATTTTTTTAAAAAGCTTTTTTCCAGCATTTCCGGCCGAGAAAATCCGAAAAAAATTCAAAATTGAACTTTTTTCAAAAAATTATATCTCCGTTCGGTTTAAAGATCAAGGAGTAATTTTTCGAAAAATGATGGCTAATAATATGTAATTTAACTACGCAGACAATGGTTTCTGTCGGGTTTATAGTTTTTGATTTAGGGCTCATCAAAAATTTAAGGACTTTTTTTGCGAGGCTCACCGTTTTAAGGCGGATCAATGTATTTTGATTCTAAAAACGGCATATAAAAGTAAAGACAAAATCTTTCTTCCCATATTTTAAATTTTTTGCTCAGAGGGTGGGAAATTAGTAAAAAAAGTCTCTGAAAGTCGTGCGAAACGCGAAAAACAAGGAGCGAAACGGAGTAAAGTAGCGGTATTGGGGGAGCGAGGCAACGAAGGGAAATGCATATTAGTCCGGGTAAATTTGTAATTTATCGTTAAATGATTTTAGAAGGTCATGAATCAAAAAGAAACCTTTTACATTTTCTTAAAAAACAGATCAACTACAAACTGTCGGAAAGAAATAGTGGATCCTACGAAGAGGGTTTTTTAAACTTTTACCTCACCATTCATAAAAACATTTCTTTTATAGGTTTTTTGGATCACTGAATTCGAATATAATATTAGAAATAATACTTGAGGGCTAAGATGGGTTAAACTCACCCTTTTTTTACTCTCTGCACCCCTAAAACATAATTTGCACAATATTGGAAATTATATTTGAGGGCTTGGAAGGCTGAATTCACCCTTTTTTAGCCCATACATACATTTACATACATACGTTTCGCTAAAAAATTGATTCATGACCTTCCAAAATCATTTAACGGTAAATTACAGATTTACCCGGACTAATATGCATTTCTCCTCCGTTGCTTCGCTCCCCCACTACCGCTACCCTACTTTGCTTCGGTCGCCGTTTTTCGCGTTTTGCACGACTTTCAGAGACTTTTTTCACCAATTTCCCACCCCCTAAGCAAAAAATTCAAAATATGAAGAGAAAGATTTTGATCCTTACTTTTATATGCCGTTTTCAGAATTGAAATATATTGACCCACCTTAAAACAGTGAGCTTCGCAAAAAAAGACCTTAAATTTTTTATTAGCCCCAAATCGAAAACTATAAATCCAACAAAAACCATTCTCTGCGTGGTTAAACTACTATTAATACCTATTATTTCCCGAAAAATTACTTCTTAATCTTTATACCAAACGGAGATATGATTTTTTGAAAAAAGGTCCATTTTTGGAGTTTTTTCGGATTTTCTTAGCGAATAGTTTTTTTATCAATACACGAACTTACATACTTTTTTCTGGTCTATAATATTATTCAGATTACTTTTTATGCATTTTTACAACTTTTTGTTTAATGTAATTTCTGTTTTCACTTACAGGCATTACGGAAAGAACAAAATAATATAAATAAATACATATTGTGTTTATTAAACAAAGAAAATACAATACTCTAACATCAAAACAAAATTAACTTTTTTAATTCACATAAAATTTATTATTTTTATACCGGGTGGTGCGTCGCCGAGCGGATCATGGGAAATCCCATGTAAATTTTAAGGGGGTCAATTATTGGCTTCCCTGTACATTTTACAGAAAAAATGTAAGATAACTTTTTAAAAAGACCAATCTAACAAACCCTCGTGCCAAGTTTCAAAAAAATTTAATATGCGAATCTTGAATTGTTTAATTAAATGTAATTGCAAAATTACCAAATTTTCGGTTCGGGAAAAACCAAACAGACACCAGTAAAACAAATATCGCTCTGACATGAAAAAAAGTGTCAATAAATCAGTGACAGTCGGTATTTAAAAAAATATATGATTTATTCAATCGACCAAAAAGTATTCATAATTAAGTGGCATTATGCGGGAAACAGTTTTAGAGCAGTATCTGAAATGTTTTCAGTTTATTTCCCCACCAAGCCTATTCCATCCATTTCAACTATTAAATGTATTGTCAGTAAGTTCGAGTCCAAAGGTACCGTAATAAATAATTGTAAATGTTCCACTCAGGATATCGAAAATAGAGCCGAAGAAAGAGAGAACAGAGATCTTAATATTCTACTGAGTGTGAAGGAAATCAAATTGGTTAGTACGAGGGTTCTTGGGCCAGAGGTAAATAAACATCATACAACGGTATTGCGCACTTTGAAAAAACACAAATATTATTCGTATAAATTCGAAAAACATCAAAAGCTGCAGGAAGGAGATGAAGAAGGAAGAATGGTATTTTGTTTTGAAATGATGGAAAGAACAAATAACTATAGGAATTTTTTAAGAAATATTTGTTCTACCTATGAATGTACATTCACCCTCAACAATGAACCAAATGTTCAGAATTGTCGGTATTGGAGCCAAGAAAATGAACATCGCTTTGTTCATACCCGGACACAATATCCCCAAAAAAAACCAATGTATTCGTGGGAATTATCGGACACCATATCATTGGACCCTTTTTTATGGATTATAACCTGACAGCAAAACCTATTTGGACTTATTTCAAAATCAAATTGGACCCGCCTTGGAAGAAGTTGTTCGGGAAGATCAAATAATCTGGTACCAAATGGATGGTTGCCCCGCTCATAATGCCCGTATGGTTAGAGAGTACCTGGAAAATGCTTTTAACGGCAATATTATTGGTCCACGGTACCGAATACTTTGGCCAGCCAGGTCACCTGATCTTTCACCGAATGACTTCTTTCTGTGGGGTCACTGAAAAAGTGTCATTTATAAAAGCGTAAAATTTAAAAATCTAAACCAGCTACAAAACGCTATTTCGTTGAAATGTAATAAAATTTCGCAATATTAACTTAGCAACGTTAGAAATTAATTTTATGATCGGTTGTATATTGTTTAGCTGTGAATGGGGGTTGTTTGAACATTTGATTAATTAATGTTTTTATGTATTTCTCTATTATTTTTAAAAAAGTTATTGTATTTTATTTCATTCTATTTTATTTTTCCGCACCAAGTAAAATATTAAGAGTTTAGTTTTCTCCTTTTTGGATCTATTTTCGATCTTCTGAGTTAAACATTTACAATTATTTATTGCAATGGCTTTGGACTCGAATTTACTGACAATACTTTTAATGGTTGAAATGGATATTTTAGATACTGCTATTGGTTTAATTAAATTCTAGTATGATAAAATTATTTTTTTAATGATCGATAGTAATAATTGTTATTAGTTAAACTAAATTGTTACATAAAATAAAAGGTTTGATAAAAAAATAATGTTAACGTGTCTTTTATTTTGAATGTAATGGTTGTGAGGTTGATGAAACGAAAAAAAAAACATTCCTTGTATTCGGCTGTACGTCAGATTTGACAAAACCTTTTAAATTTTTTTTTGCTGGTGGCTGGTGTCTTTGGTTTTAACTGAACCGAAAATTTGGTAATTTTGCAATTACATTTAATTGAATAATTTAGGATTCGCTTATTAAAATTTTTTGAAACTTGGTGCGAGGGTTTGTCAGATTGGTCTCTTCAAAAAGTTATCTTACATTTTTTTCTGTAAAATGTACAGGGGAGCCAATAATTAATCCCCTTAAAATTTACATGGGATTTCCTATGTTCCGCTCGGCGACGCACCACCCGGAATAACGTTTTGCCTTAATGGATTTAAACATCTGTAAATTTGGATCAAATTTGGCCCGATTCTCCTCAATCATCTTTAAACCCACTTTGAAATATAATACTGAAGAGATATTTTTATTTAAGGGGTAAGGCCACCGTGACGACTTGAATAAATCTTTGCTGTTCGACCAGGTGGGGCCAGGGGTACTGCTCCCTTCAAAGACTACACCCGTTGGCAAAGAACCTACCGATGTATAAAACGGTATTATTTAACTATATGCTGTGGCTTTAAACATTTTTTACTTTGGTTTTCTGGTGGTAATTTCTAGAAGTCGAGCTTCATTAAAATTGCCTGTTCGTTTTTGTTAATAATTTTTCTGAGTTCGAGGCAGGTTACATTTGTCTTCAAACGCCACTATTACGATTGCGTTGATTCAAATGCCAAACGGGACGCGGCATTCGTTTAGTGGCGGCATTTCTTTTTATTGTGCGGTTTGGATAATTCAAGAATCGTTTACTTTATTTTTTAATATTGCAAAAATTTAACTTGCTGGTACTCATATTCTCCTCTTTGTGGTGTTATTTAGTCGTTTATTGTCTATGCAAGGGTAAACTTGTTAAGAGTAAAAATGGATAAAAAGAAAAAAAAGTCAGGTGCTCAGTTCAGGAAGGAATATCGTGAAAAAAATGATGTTAGCGGCAACACACAGCCAAAAATTACAAGATTTTTTCAAAAAAACTGCTGGGTAAGAACATTTTTTATATTGTCATTATTTTTCCTTTCTGGCCTAATATTTACCACAAATTACTATGTTTTTATATTATAGAGGTGAAGATGTGGGAAACATTTCTCTCGCAGCTCCGTGTAGTTCTCGTCTATCCTGTGGCGAAGATGAAAATCTTAACCAGGGCGAGAAAGATTTGTGCGAAAAACATAGCAATAGTAGTAGCGATGATGATGACTACGAAGAGAAAGAAAAAATGGAAACTGATATAGTAGAAACGCAAACAGGTTAGTAAAAATAATTCATTAAACTGATTAAGGGGATATGTTTGGTCGGTGCCAAAGTTTTTCTGTTTGGTTTGGTAGTCCTTAAATTACTGCTGCAATTAAAAAAAAAATCGTTGAATTTTTCTGTTTGGTTTGGTAGTTCTTAAATTACGGCTGTGATTTTAAAAAGAAATCTTTGAAATTTTAATGCTTTTACTTAAGCAAAAGGCACTAGACAATCTAGACATTTTCCTACTATAAAAAGAACTTTAATAAACTGGAAAAAAATATATTCAGAAATTGAAAATTAGAATATTTTTTGGGAAAAACAAAAAAATGAAAAATCGTTAAGTTGTCCAAATTCTCAAAATGTTTAAGTAAAACAAAAAAAAATATTTTAAGAATTACAGCCGTTATTCGCGAACTTAAAACCTTACACATCAAAGGAATTCCCAACGCAAGTTTGAGATTTTCCCAAAAAAACGAACGTTAAATATCCAGTTAAGACATCTAATACTAAATTTGTTTTACTTCTAGAAATGAATTCAGATTTGAGAACTGCTGATCCTGGCACTACTGAACATTCTTTAGTGGAGTATAGTTCCGACCCATTTTTGTTTAGACAAAAACAAATGACGGCGGAGGTAATTAGAGAATTAATATTGGAAGGACCTTGCCAACCAGGGCTAAAAGAAAAGTTTTATTTTAAATTGGATGCCCAGAATAGGCGATTTCAATCAAGTTGGTACCACGGATCAAATGATAATGGAAAACAAGTAAGAGAGTGGTTGTGTTATTCTCCAAGGGCAAATAAAATGTTTTGTTTTTCTTGTTGGCTTATGTCAAGTCACAATAAAAGTGTTTGGGCTGATCCTTTTAAAGGAAATAAAAATTTTAAAAAGGGGATTGAAAAAATTATTAAACATGAGCAAACCGAATCATTTAAGAGCTTTAAAAGTAAAGCTAAAGAAATCTCAACCAAGTGTGGTTTGTCCAGTAAGTTTACTCAAAAAAAGAACAAAAAGAGTTAAACTGTTTCACGACGATGCAAAGCCTGAGCAAGGTGAAAATTGCCCTAGAAATTTTTTTCAAATTTCTGTTTACAATTTTGTACTAGATACATTTATACAAACACTAACACAAAGATTTAATGACTTTTTTCACGTGGCTAATAAATTTGAGTGCTTGGAAGCAGAAAATATGGCTGCTTCCGAAGAAAACATAAAGTGCTTGTATGATTTATGTATCTTTTACAAATCATCCATTCAGTCAGAAATAGTTGATGAATATAAATCGTTTTGCAGTTTATTTACTAAAATAAACAAGGATTGCAAATTAAAAACTGAAGAAATTTTACCATTCCTTATTACAAAAAAAATAGAATCAGTTTTTCCTAATTTGTGCAAACTGTATCGAATTTTTTTAACTATTCCTACAAACTCTGCAACAGGGGAAAGAAGTTTTAAAAGACTAAAAAATATTAAAACATATAATATGGCTGAGGACAGATTAACAAGCATAGCTCTTCTTAATATTGAAAGAGACCATGCAAATAATATTGATTTGCACTCAGTCATAGATAAATTTAAAACCATAAAAAGCCGAAGAATTGTATTGTAAATTGTAAAATTGTAATGTTTAATTCTGGATTCTGTTTGATTTCAAATGTAAATTTGTTTTTTGTTTGTTGTTTTGTTTCAAATATAGATTTGTTTGTTTATTGCTATGTGTTTTTTTTTAATAAAAATGTTTTAAGAAATAGAGCGCCCTTTAAAGGTTGCCCCCCGCCCAGAAAGGTTGACTACGCCACTGGTCTTTTGGTCCTTTTTTTTTGAAAGGAAAGAATGATCAAATAACAATTTTTTTGTCCATATATTAAACAGCAAGTTAACAAATTTTTGTTAAAAAATATTAAGAAATCGCGCTGCTGTAGCCAGTTTCCGTCGACATGACAATTCTGAGATGCAAATTTTAATCCGGAACAAGACAACATTTTTTTTCTTTTTTAAATTTACATAGGTACAGCTAGTGAAACATATACAGAATTTTAAAAATATTGATTTTGGGGTATTTGCTTGGTGTTTGAAATAGAAAGTCGAATTTTCGACCAAAAAAATGACCATTATTTTGTTAATAAAAACTATCTAATTAATTTATTAAAAATTCCGTACGTGATTCACTGCGTTATAATGTTCTTAATGGGTGTTTAAAATTTCAAGCAAAAATATTAAAAACTGATTGAGTTATACTGCGTGCCGTTACAAAAAATCGTGTTTGGAGAAATACGCCTTTAAAGTTTCAAAATGAGTTTTGTATATAAAAATATGATAAATTTGACTACATAATTTTTTTTATCATCAATCTGCAATTCCAGGACCAACGACATCTAGTAGTGTATCAGAAACGAGAAAAAACGATAGGTAAGCAGTTATCCCGTATCTATTGAGCAGGCGCGTACTTATGCATATAAGGTATGTTCCGTCATTTTGGAGACGACCGACGCGCCGGCAGGAAAAGCGCAAAATTGAAAGAAAAATAATTTTTTTAGATTTATTTTTTTTCATTTCATTTTAGAAGCTTTAAAGAATATATTTTAAATTCTACAGTAACCTAACCCCTTAAAAAATTATTACAATTGAGTGCTGGTTTTTGCCAGGTTTTCTGTATAATTTTTTAATTATCCTGTATAAAAACTAGATTCTAGACAGTCAATAATATTTAAAGAGTAAGTCAGTAATTTAAAAATAAATTAAATTTTTTAATGAAAACTTCAGATGCAAGACAACTAAGTATAAACTTGCTGGTGTTAAGAAATGTTTTCTAAAACTTAACAAAAGCATATAAATTTCGACTGGCAACAAACTTTTGAATATTTTCTTGTAGAATTAAGAAAACCGTAAATTAATTTGAAACTAAAATGACAGCATTAAACCGAGTAAATAGCTTCTGTATATAATTATTGTAGATTTTTGGAGATAGCAAATTAAAATTTAACAAGTATATATCATAACATAAAAATTTGTTAATTTATACCTCTTGAGTTTTAAAAGAAACATCCTATGGTGTTGTTTTTTCTTGATAAGATACTCTGTTTTTCAATATACTGCTATTAAAAGATTATAAGGAAGAGTAACACAATACTTAGTGCAGTATTTGTCATTGAAATTGTCAAATATCGGCCTTCGTAAGAGAAAAAAATTTACAGAAATTGTTTATTATGAGAACCGTTTTATTCAATGCATATGTATAACGTTCTGAATAAATTATAATACATTAAGTATTGTATTATTTTTCCTAATAATTTTTTTAATGGTGTTGTATCCAAAAACGGTGCATCTCAACAAAGTGAAAAATATTACTTTATTTATACCAAAAAAATTAAAAACTTAGTTTTTATTTTGGTCTTATCTAGTCGCTACTGACGAATTATCGACAGAAAAAGATACATCTCAATAATTACCCAAACTTTATTCAGTGTGTAATTTTTTAATAAATGTAGCTTTAAAAGTATGAGATACACACTTTTGACAACAATACTGTTGTTAATGTAATTTAAATTTTATTATTATTATAATTAGTAGCAAAATTAAAATGTTTGCACTTAATTTTATTACCGACAAACTTTTTTTTGAAAAATTAAATTTTATTAACATTATAGTTAATGGTAAAATTACAAATACTTGCACAAAAAATAATAGCAGAGAACACTTGGTTTTCTGATGATATCGGCAGGGATATGTAATTTTTGGTGCTGTTAATTTTCCGGTGTCTGAGATCAAGAAGACACATGCTCAGTAAGTAGTTCAGCTCTATACTCATTTCTTTGACAGGTACTTGTTATTGGCTGTGGGGAAGTAGGAACGAAAGTACTTGATCCTTGCTGTGGGGAAGTAAGGAGACATCGCCAGAGATAAGGTTTATTGCTGTACCATTTGAAGATTTTAAAACCATGCCGGCTATTTTTTTGTTTTAAATGAGTTTTTCACGTACCTCTCAATGACTTTTGTTGCCAGCCAGCCGCCGTGATGTATGTATTTATGATATTCATACCAGCATCAGCAAGTGTAGTCGCAGAAGATCGTCTATAGCAATGTCCTATATATTGCTCAGGATTTGGCAGTCTCAAAAAAGCTGCAACATCGGAGGGCATCTTCCCAAATGTATTAATTTCAACACACTGGGTAGTAAATTGTTTATTTTGATAATTAACAAAAAATATGTTATGGGGAGTATTTTTAGGCCTTAAAGCAATGTACTTTTAAATAATTAAGTTTTTTCCACTAGTGATTGCAAAAGTTCTGCTGCTGAGTGTTTTGTTATTTCGTATTTTGATTAAAATCAGGTTTTGTTCCATTTTAACGTTTTCCTTGGTAAATTTGGTTATTGCTTCCTTCTGCATGCACTGGCTATAATGGTAGCAACTTTTATTAAAAGATAATTTTGATCAGGAGCAGCAGTTTCGATTTTTTAGGTCTATACCTGACCATTTTTTTTGTTAATAAATGCAATTAGTTTGAAAAATTTGCCCATATCAACATTTTTCTTTAGTTTAAGCATTGTTTTTAGCATAGAGTACCTTAACCATGAAGAAAGTTTGCAAAGTATACTAAAAAAACTCTTATTTTTTAAATTTTTTGTTATCCATTTTAAGGCTCCACTTATAGAAGTTCTTGTACTCTTTCTCGTACTTTTTCTCTGATTTTTCGATTCGCAAATCCGTCTTGACACTTTCAGCTTTATTTATGATTTCTTTTGGAACATTTTTTATTATTTCTAGATCGTATGCATCTAGATCCATACTAACTTTTAGATTTTTGAACGCTTTGATAAAAAGTCGTGAAATCGAAAGGAAACAGACGTCAACAAGCAATTGTCATCCATAGCAAAAAAGTATTTCAAAACCCACTAAGTACCGCCTGTATACCATTAATAATACAACTTAATGGTTTTTGACTTTTTGATGTGGAAAATATTTTCAACACTAGAGTAAAAAACAATTTTTTGCACTAATACGGAAAAGTAGAATATTGCCCATTAAAAATAGTGTGGAAAGTTACATTTTTCGCATGCTTGTATATTTTTTTTACTATAATACAAATAGTATTTTTAAAATATTATCAGTTTTGTTTACAAAATATACTTTTACAATATACAATAATAAGGCATCGGCCGCGCGGCGTTGCCGGATGTATTGTGAAAAATTATTTTTAAAACATGTTTTCTAAACTGTTTAGTGCCAAGTAGGGTATCGTTGAAAAGGAAATTTAAAGAGCTATTTAAATATCGACAAATGAAAGCTGGCCGCCATATAAAAATCAAAAGTTTTACTTAGGTATTTTCACGGCTTCTGCTAGGAGAAGTTGGCCAGTATAGTTCCTCCTCTGGCAGCTCCCAACAGAGCAACACGTAGTTCAACTTTTATGCATCCTTTTACAGTTCAGTTAGAGAGGCCCCAAACTTCCCGCTTTTTTCGTTTATTCATACCTAGAGTGTCAAGACTATGGAACCTGCTGCCCGCAGAAGTTTTTCGTTCTCCTCCCAATCTCCAAATATTTAAGTCCCGTGTAAACAAACCCCCTCTCACCGCACTTAAGACACCCACGGTACGTTAGTACTTAGGCATCAGCCTTCGTGGACTGTCCCAAGATAAAAAAAATATATATTACAGATTTAAATACCGGTTAATAAAAAAACATTAAAAATATAATATACCATCACAGAGAATTATTTATAATAATTTTTGATTATTAAAAATCTCAAATTTAATGAAATGCGTTTAATATACAAGCCTTTGGCATTAGTTTAATATCAGAAAAACAAAATTTCATTGCAGGAATCGAAAAACGAAGACCAGTTAAATCGCATAAATAATATTTTAAATAATTTATTTTCGTGAAAATTGATGTAAAATGATTCAAATTGTACAGCGAAATATGCATTCGATACGGAATAAAAAGGAAATATTAGCTGTCATCTATATAAAATACATTCATATTATTGTGAGTCGTTTTTATTATACTCATAAAACCGATTTCATGAATAGGGATTATTTTGTTTTTTTTATGTAAATATATCAACAGTATTAATAATGCTTACAAAATGTATAGTTTTTTTATGTGGGGGAAAAAAGTGTATTTAGAAAATGTAATAATTTTAAAACAAACCATCTTTTTAGATTATTTATAGTTAAATAAAGTATTACCCAACAAATACTGATTTTCCTTTATGAAGCTTTTTCAAAGGTTCATATAATAAGATTGTATATAATTAAAAAATAATAGTAATTTATAAATATCTTAATTTATAATTGTCGTATCTAGGAACTTTGATTAATCATTAGTTACTATCAAATGTCTCAGAAACAAATAAAAGGTTGCCCACATTAAAAATTCGCGTCAATAATTCTTCCCAAGTGCCAACACGAAAAGAGATAATATGTAAAACATGATGGCCATTTTGCCGGAGCAACATTTTTACTTCCAATCCATCGCTTGTAATATTGGCCATATTAATCGTATTAAAAAGCAACGAAAAACGCATTTAAAAAAAAAATAGAAAAAACAATATTTTCTATTTCAACTGTCCTAAATTTTATATACGTATTTTCCGGAAACTCCATATATTACTAGTTAAGGGATAGAGTTTACAAACATAAAATTACCATTTTTCAATTTTCTATCAGACTTGTGTACTGTCTGCTGTGTGTTTATATATTGCAAGTGTATATAATTATTTTCATAGATTTTAACAGTGTCAAATTGATCCATACTGACTGGAAAGACTATTAGGCTCTGTGTACCTGGAAATTGTTCTTGACCAAAATCTTAACTAAACCCCACAACAATCGCATAGGTCATTTTGAAAAACTTAAGAACTCAAACCCAATATGATCTACTGGTCAAATATTAATGTTATGGTGACAGAAGAAACAGGAAGTAACAAAACAAGGTAAGCGAAAAAAAAAAGAAAAAAACTGGCTTCTCTAGGAATTAAACAAACAATGAAAACGACTCTATTAAGTTCCATAAAGGGAATGCTAGCTCCAGGTCCATTTGAGCATCACAAGAAGAGAAGCACTAATTAGTTAACTTAATAGTAACACAAAAACGTAAAATAAAGTCGTAAAATTTAAGTGGTAATCACAAAATACTTCAAAGTATTTACTGATGCCTTGAAGAAAATGACAGAAACATTTCCAATGGTGCGTGATTTTTAACGCTCCTTTAAGAGGGGAAATGCATGTAAAATTTTGAAAATTTTGAAAAAAAAAATCATGAAATGTTAGTATAATCCTTTAATAATACGTCAACAAATGTTTAGAACATAATTTTAGGTATTTCTAATATTATAGAGGGTAAACCGTGACGTATATGTATCTATATATATATATATATATATATATATATATATATATATATATATATATATATATATATATATATATATATATATATATTATAATATATATAAATACGTATTTGTCGCACTCACATGGCGTAATTGTCAATTTCATGAACTGAATGTCCGGTTCCTGAAGTGGAACCAGATAGTGTAATAATATTTTACTTCACCATCTAGACAATATTTTTGTCCAGTTCATGAAATGGATATACCATTTTTCCACTTGGTGAAACGAGACGGTATTACAGCATCTGGACACAAAAATCATCCAGTTACTGTACTGTACTCTTTCATTAAAAAAAAATCATAAAAATCGAGCAAAATTTAAGCGTTTACAGGTATCTCTCCCTGGGGCGATCCATAGCCGCAAACCCTTGAGGATCAGAATATCAATTGGTTCCAGGTTCCCTGATCTGGTACACATACCGATCATAGTTAAAAGAATGAGCTGGGCTGGAGTGTAAGCATGCAGCTGTAGTCTAGTAAATCCCCAGAAAAATCTTCCAGTATGGTTCAAGCGGTAATTAATATAACTGATATCTATGTACTAGAATCTGTAGAAAAGGCTACAGGGAGCAACTATCCTATATTCGATCAGACAGTCAGGCCATTTTATAGGATTTACCTTTATGCGCTTTTAACAAAAGACTAATGCGCAGAGCATCTCTATCACACTAGTGGTAGGAATGCAGATATTTAATTCCCATAACTCCTTTTTGGGAGGACACAGATGAAAATTGCACAAATGCATGTAAGTTAGTAGGTTCTTTATATTATTAGTGTGTATAGCAAATCAGTGAACCACGTGTTAAATATGCCATTTTTTTTCTTCACGGTTTGGTGGCTATTAGAAGCTAGCAATCCAAAGAATATTTTTACCAATAAACTATTTCCCAATTTTTTAAAATAAATTTTAATGCTCTTTTATATGAACAAAAATGCCTAATAACAATTCACAGCTATAACAATAAAAATGATTTTATTTCTGATTGTTATTTAAATTTTCAAATTTAATAAAATAAATTTTGTAAAACGGACTTTTTGTTTATTAAATTAATTTAAATTTAAGGGAACGAATACCCCATAACAGTTACCCAAATACGACCCGATAAACCAAATAAACAAATATTTTATAAAATATTGTATTTTTATGGAGATGTGCTAAAAATAATTTATACTTTTACAGCAGAAATATGCATTTGGTGTGGAAAATGGATATATTGGTTGTCATTAAAATATGAAATACAATATATCGTATTTTTGAGTTGCATTTGTTGTATATATTGGTAAATAATATTTTATAAAGAAATATGGTTTTGTTTGTGTTTGATATATTAAAAATAATATTTATATTATAATACCATAACTGTGAATTGCAATATCGTGTACACTTACGGTATATCGAATAAAATAGTTATCTATGGTACTGGACATTTCGACAACGGTATAAACCTATGAGCATATACCTACAGGCAGCCCGCTCGGTTGTGCGAACAAGAGTGCAAGAGAGAAAGAAAAATCGCGCTATAACCTTTCCCCCTCGCCTCAACCTACTGATTGGTCAGTGGAAGGAGTATTTTCCCCGCTCTGTGTGCTGATTAATCGGATCCTTGCTGTCGACCAATCAGCACGTTGATATGCCTAAGGGTAAACATAATAATAATCAGTGTGTGCAATTTATCTTCTGCGTGGACATATTGCAACAGCGCACCTACGACATAACTTTTGAGGCAGGCCAAAACTATGCCATCAAAACAAAGGAACATTTTGTATTCGTTGCGCTCTACGATTTTTATAACCTAACTTGTTTTATTTCATACATCATTAGATAGAACTTTATAACGCGGTAGTGCCACCACGGATGTTATAAAAATAAGCTCTTAACTACCCCTTTATTATCTAAATAATGTCATATAGGCAGGACCTACAGTTTACCGTGGATTTCCAACCACACACAATAGCACGTGACCTTCGCCCTATGGTCACTAAAGAGTGTAATAGAAGAGGCAAGTAGTCTAAAGGACTACTTGCCTCTTCTCTAAATAGCTAACCTAAGGAAAAGCCATTGATGTAACTAATTCTTAAATTAATTTTCATTTGTTTTTACGAACTACAAATGTATTTTAGTAAAAAAGTTGTGGAAACGGATAATAGGCTATTTGACTGATTTTGAAAAATCGTTTTAAATTATTCTTTGGTACCTAATAAACACAATACATTTTATATTTCTGGGAAATCTGCTGTATTTTCAATAAAACTTAATGTTAAAGTTTAAATTATAAAATTCGCGCTAAAAACGCTGTCTCTGTAATGGCGTCGACATATGTTTCGTGTGACATCATAGGCAAGTAATCAAGTTAACAACGAGTGCCACTACAGTGAATTTTGTTAATAATTTCCTAATTTATTGGCTAAAATGGTATATAAATGGTGTGTAGTGCCACAATGTACCAATACTTCTCTGAAAACACCACACAAACTGTTTATATCTGTCTCAACAAAACTAAAAGGCGAAAAATGTGGTTAGCTCGAAGAGATCCAAACAGCTTTGTATCGCATTCAAATGTTTTTATGTGGGAAGATCACTTTAATGTAAATATACAAATATTCTGCTTTAAATACCTACCGATTTATATACAACAAAATATTGCCTTTAGATAATTTAAGGTATAACCTAACTTGGTAACAACATAACTATCGATTGTAGAGAGATAAGGATCGCCATCTCTGTGTTGAAAGTGTTCGTCGAAATGTGTTAAATTAGGGTGGCGCCACCGTTGCATAAGTGTCAATTTCATAAAGTTATTAGAGTAGGATAGAACTGTCATTTATTGCTTACAGCTGGACATTTTTCGTCTCTGATAAGAAATGGTAATCCTTATATTTCTACACTCCATAAACATAACCGACAATAAGATTTTGAGAAATACTGAATAATGAACACGAAAATAAATAATTTTTAGAGGTACTTACACAGCTGTTTTTACATTTTTGAGTTCTGCAGCATAGTAGTCAGCGTTATTTTTAAAGAAACGCACAATCATAAATGCGTCTATCTCAGGTAGGTTTCTGTTATCGGCTTGCACAAAATTTATGTCCATTTTGAGGTACGAAACGGATAATTATGTTACTTGAAATATGTTTTTTTTATATAAAATGGTCAAGAAACAGTTATTTAGATAGTTAAAGATCGAAAATAACACCTGAAAACACACAACACAAAGCTTGTGACATTTATTGACTTGCAAGTGACGTCACCAAAGTTGTAACCAATCATAGAGCGTTCCAGTCGCTGAATTAATTTCAAAAATATTTGAATTTTAATACGTATATTTTGCAATAAATATGCATATTTTACTTTATATTATAAAGAAATATGCTTCTTTATACTCTTATCTGATAGGATGACCACAATTTAAAGCTTATTTTCAATGGTGGCAAATAGCCTATTACATTTAGTTTAATAATATATTTAAATAATCGTATTTTAGTTTGTTCCCATTCTGACGATCCTCGCTAAATTTTCTGAAGGCTCTAAAGTCGTCCATTTTGCATATTTGTTAAGTCTTATATTGTAAAAATCCTTCTAGCTAATTCTAGATTTTATAATTCTTTTATATTCCTATATTAATTTAAAGACAGTGCCTGCAAGAAATATTTAAATACCTTTTGAGACAAGACAGCCTATGGCCACAGAAAAAATAAAATGCATTTATTTTTTCTGTGGCCATAGGCTGTCTTGTCTCAAAAGGTAAATGATGAAAAACCATAAAGAAAAAAAGTCAAATGTCTATAAAAGACGGTTTAAAAAAGATATGAAAACAAATCAAAAATTTTTCAAAGAAAATCTTGAGAAAGATATGCAGACCAATCACGAAGAGAAATCAGAAAGAAATAAAGAGAAGTAGGGAAGAAATGAAGAGAAAATAAATAAAAGCGTGAAATCAAAATTACTTAAGAGAAAGCTAAGGAATAGAGGAAATCTAAAAAAACATTTAGAGAAATCAATATAAAATAAAATAAGAGCGAAAAATAAAGATTTAAAAAACTAAAAAGAATAATTTCATCAAAGCCAAGATAAGGTGGGAAAAGAAATGTTGCTTAAATTAAAACTTGTTAATGGGTATGTTGAAAAATAAATACAAGTAATATGTACAGCAGACTATCAAGGTGGTTAAAAACCAATTTTGGTATGTCCAAATTGTATACCGACAAATTCATGAAATAGCATTGTAAAGGTGCTGCCAATAGTATTAACTGAAGATTATCAGTGAAGGCAGGGGCCTAGTACTATATCTTAGAAATAAGGTTATGAAGGTGTTAAGAAACATGTTCAAGGAAAAGCAATATGACTATAGCGAAACACAATTACAGGAAGTTTATTGGTGGCAGCTTCAAAGACAAAGACAAAAATACAATGAAAGCCTTCACGAGTACGAAACGGATATCGTACGACTAATAAATCTGACTTATCTAGCCAATTAAAAAGAAATAAATTTAAAGTTAGCAGTAAACAATCGCTGAATATAATTTAAATGAGTTATTGTATAAAATTCCCACATTTTTTATATAGAACAACCTCTTGGTTTATTAAAGACATAGCGTGATATTAAAGGCATATTTTTACAATTTATATTCGATATAAGCTTACTGCAGTTATATTTGAATATATATATATATATATATATATATATATATATATATATATATATATATATATATATATATATATATATATATATATATATATATATATATATATATATATATATATAATATTTTTAAATTTATTATTCACATTTTGACATACAACATTTTAATACCATGCCTTTACTTATTATTTTGCAAATAAAGATATACCTGTTGATGGTATCAATACACGTGTAAAAAATAAATATTGGCAAAATGTTATTAAATTACATGTTACAATATTTAAATGTAATAAAATTATTATATTTTTTCATAGGCAATTTTTATTCTATATAAGCCGTTTTACACATACGAGAATTTTAGTGAAATTTATAGATACAAAAAAGCACTTTGTATTTTTTAAATTGAATTGAGTTTTTTCAAGTTCTATTTTTATTAAAAAATAAATGAATGATAAATTGAAAATATCACAATGGACAAAAAAATAATACTTGTAGTAAAAGGTCGACTCTTCTAATTAAAAAGTGAAATAATCATAGTTTTTTAAGTAGAGTAAGATAGTTTTTTCTGGTGCACCCGCAAAATACGCAGACGTTGGCTGTCTGTCTGGATTTAGTTCACTTGGGCTAGCTAAATTTTAGAGTACTGCTCATGCGTGAAAAATGACAGCTGTCACCCGTCAAATTTCTTTAATCAACTGCCATATGTCAAAAACCCCGTGACTTAGGAAATTTAACTTACGTGAATGAGATCTACCTTAAGGTCCAACGCATGCATGCAAAAAAATGGCGCCTGTAACCTGTCAACTGTCATATCTCAGGAGCCACGTAATTTAAGATCCGTAGCCTCAGCTCTTAAATCAATCTGCGCAAAAACGTTTTTGTTATCTAATAGCGTTCAGGAGTTATCGGCTAAAATCGTAATTAAACCCCGATGATGATTAAAATTCAAAAGTTGTTTAATGTTATAAAGCTAAAGTATACCAATCGACTGGCATATATGATATTTAAATTAACTGTTAAATTTCAAATGCCCTTTGGCTACAATGGAAAGCCACGTGACTTAGAAAATTTATCTAACTTTGACTTGATGTAATATTATGTAAACTATATAAATAATAATAACCATCAAATGTTAAAATGACATTGTGAAATGACATAAAAAATTCAATTTTCATTGACATATGTCATTAGCCCCCGTAAATGTTAATTTTACAGTATACCTGTTTTCGACTAAAAAGCAAATATACAGGGTTAACTAAAAAAAGTGCTTCATCGAATGGTCCATCTAACGTTTCGCCAACGATTCAGGGCTACCACCTTTATTATATTTTTTTAATACATTTAGTGTACCTTACAACAGAAATGTTGTGTTTTTAAACATTTATTTTGCTACTAAAATTAATCTTAACATAATATTACAATGTTACGCTATTATGGACCATAACTTTTTACTAACTATACTAAACCTTAAATTACAATAATATTGTATATCTGTTTTAGAAGAAAATATATTTTTAAATATTTCTTGTAAATCCTATTTAATGGTATCTAACCAGTTTGTCATGAATAATTAATAGTAGAAGTAGTAGTAGTAGACACCTGTGTTAGCGGAAAAGTTTTCTTTTGTTTTAATCTCTAGTCTTGCATCAATAATACCAGAATTTAGTATTGCATTCTGTCATGAATAATCAATTTAATTATGGGTGCATACTTTTAAAGTGTTTGGGAGTAAAAAGTGGTTCTTTATCTTTCTCATAGTAGCTCTCTTGAGATTAAGAATATATTTCATAAAAAGTAGCTATTTTTCCTTTTGAAATATCCAAATTTAAATTATCATATGGATTTAATTTTGAATTTAAATAAAGCTTTAGAACTGATAAATTACAATTAACAAATAAGCTACTATTTTTGTTGGATGTATCCTTTCGAGCTGTTTGAAACCCTTAAACTAGCCATCACGGTCTTTCCACCTGCACCGAAGTCTTTATAGGCTGTGTAAGTTGTTTTCCAATTGGTAGTGAAGGATGTTCTGCGAGCTCCCAGCTTCTAAAACCCATATCCAATTCAGTTTCACGTTCAACAAGCTTTAAAAGTTCAAGCCGTTTAACATTGGTTACTGCAATATGTGGTGGCTTTCAAACATCAATCATATCAATATTAATTCCTACATTTTCTTTGTCAGTAGTATTTGTAACAGCATATATATCAGAGCTACTAACTAACACCAGTTCATGTTTAACATTTGTGAGAATCTTTAAGAAATCTTCAGCAAATCCTAGTAGTGTTCTTAGCGGAACACACATATTAAAACTTTGTACGTATCCTAAACTTGAGAGATCATTTCTAAGTCACGTGGTTTCCAAGATTTGACAGCTGACAGGTAGCAGTTGACAAGTTACAGGCGCAATTTTTTTCAAGACACGCGTTAAAAATTTGAGTACGAACACTCGCTGCGGACTGATAGTCGATTACGTTTTTTGTTTTAAACAAAGACAAAAAACGAAAAACACCTTCCTTGAATATTCCATAATTCGTCCAGATTTAGTAGACTGAATTCCAGCTAAGTAAAGTAACACAGTAAAAACTTTCCACAGTATCTGTTGCCTTAGCATCTCCGTCTCTTTAATAGTTACTTTTGGCACTCTCAATATATTTATTTGTGTATTCAACCATCATATAAGGCATATCTAATTAAACAAAATATTTCCAAATATCCAGTATGGATTTAAGATGGTGCTGATTTCTTGACTCCTGAAAATGTTTTATGATGGTCTCTGATTTGGTCCTTATATTTTGTTTTGGCTCCATTTGTATTGTCTTTTTCAAGAAATAAAGGTCCTGAAGAATCTTCTGCGTCGTCGTCGTCCGAAATATCCTGCTCAGTATCGCTATTGTGATCACTGGTTTCTAGATTACCTTCTTCGTGCTCATTTGACTTATCATCATATTGCACAACAGTCTCTTTGGAATCGTGTTCTTTTAAACATTGTTTCATTAGTTATTGTAAATGCGCCTATTTATGCTGGTAACACCACATTCTTTAAAATATTAAATATTTATGTAATGAACTTAGGAAAAATTCAACTTTCCCTTAAACCATAAATACTCTAACGGCCGAGTGTTAGTTAAATTTAGCAATGGACTTAGCAATTGTTAAAAGTTAACAACGGTTTAGAATGTTTAACAAAACGTCATCGTCAGTGTTATTTAATGATTTTAGTAGGCAACCTGTCAAAATCTGACATTTTGTTAAACATTCTAAACCGTGTTAACTTTTAACGATTGCTAAGTCCATTGCTAAATTTAACAACGCGATCATCACTCGGCCGTAAGAGTATTTATGTTTATGACCGCCAGTCCGCGCGCGTGTGTTTGGAAGGTTAAGATAGATCTCATTCACGTAACCTCAGTCACGTGTTTTTTGGCATATGACAGTTGACAGGTAAAATTTGACGGGTGACAGTTGTAATTATTTTACGCATGCGCAGTATCCTAAAACACAACTAGCGCCTCGTGTGACAGCCAGCGTTTCTCGCAATTTGAGTTTACACGAGGATGCACCACAAAGAACTATCTTACACTACTTTTAGATGCTAGTTTTTATAAAGATATAGATTTATAAATGATCATTTATTTATTGTGTATTTGAAATATTTAAATACCTACTTTTTTCTTCAAATTATTAAATAGCTTTTTTTAAATTTCTTATGTATTAAGAATATGAAATTCTTAAAGTTAATTTAAATTTTAGAACAAATTCCAATCTTTAATTTTAGTATGCGTCGATTTTCACGAATTTCTTAATTCTTTTGTCAAATTAATATTTGTATATATTTTTATTTCACAAATTTTAGTCAGAATTAATAGATGTTTAAAATAAAAAATATATGTTGTTTAAACTTTAAACACAATCTTGGCAAACAATTTAGGAATAATTATTGTAATATGTGTAAAACGGCTTTATGGGAACATAGTACAGTGTACAGAGCAAAATAGAAGCTGATTTGGCAAATCGAAATTTTCCAGCAAACCACCAGTATGATCTTTTAAAAAGAGGATAATTATTTAGATGTGTGGCTTTACTTTTTTGGAATGTAAAATCAACATGATTAATTTTTGTTTGAATTGTAAAATATTTTTATTTTTTTAGTTCATTAAAAATAGAATAATTTTAAAAAAATCAATTATGTCAATTTTTCGATTAAAAAAAGAATTTAAAAAATATTTGAAAAAATTGATATTTTGATTTTTTTTTTTTTTTTTTTTAAATATTCATTTGTCTTCACACGTAGAATATGAAACAAATCACTAGAAATTGCTAAACTTAACTGGTTGCATTTTACTGACGAAAAACATGAAAAAAAAATTTTTTTTATTTTCAAAATAAAAATTAACATCAATTTTTTTAAATTTTACTTAAAAGATTCGTAAAGCCGCTGTAAAAAAACAAAATAAGAAAAAGCTGTTACTTTTATGGTTAAAAGTAGGTAAAGCCACACATCTAAATAAATACCAAAAAAAGGTGCGTAGAACCTAAAACCCAAATACCATATACATACATATTATAAATATAATACGCAATATACATAAGTACAAAAGTTAGCTTTTCTCTGTTTTTTACATTAAAAAAAACTGTCAAAAATAACTATCTTTTTCTTGTAGAGTGGAACTTTTTAATTTAATTTTAGTTTAATCGCCATGCTGTCCTGTCAATAGGATATTAGTAAAGGATCGAAGAACAAACAAAATTGGTTTTTGCTAATCTTTATTGCTGCATTTTTGGCCAAAAAAAAAAGTCGGACCAACCAAAAACTTTTTATAAAATTCATAAGTTGGACCCTTTTAAAGTTAGAAAGCTAATCTTTTCGAAAATGATAATATAATTATTTATAACATGTTGTTTAAACGGGCTTAAAGCGGGCGCTGCGCTGTCCGATATGTAGTTTTTTTTTAAATCGCAGGATAAATGTTTTGCAGTGATATTATGGACGATTAAGCGTATTAACTGTAATTGTCTGATTTGAATGTAGTGAACGAATTAATAAACTTTAAATTTTATTCTATAACTTGTGTATCTTCAATTTCCTTATACATTTGGCAAAAAGTAGGAAAAACGGTTTTAAACATTACCGTGAACAAGCAATCTTTTTTTGGAGCAGAGTTGAGAATTTAAAGCAAGCCGTAGATCACTATCTATGCCGTAGATATACAAACGCCTGGCGCGGTATATTTCCCGAGCCTGCTTTGACCCCCACTCATCTGCACCAAGAGCAAAATAGCGCGTGATGCACAATGTTTAAAGCCGTTTTTTACACTTTTGCTAAATTTTTATGGAAATCGAAGTTATACAAGTTGTGAAATAAAATATGGAGTTTAATAATCAGTTTACTACATTCAAATCGGACAATTACAGTTAATACTCTAAATCACCCAAAATATCACTGCAAAATATTTAAACTGCGAACTTGAAAAACCCACAATTCGGACAGCGTCTACCTTTAGCCCGTTTAAACAACATGTTATAGATAATCATTTTCCCGAAAACCAGCTTTCCAACCTTAAAACGTTCCAATTTATGATTTTTTTAAAAAGTTGTCAATTTTAGCGCTTTTTTTTCGATTTTTCTCTGCGAAAAATGTACGAATAAGGATAAGGAAAAAACCATTTTGTTTGTTTTTCGATTATTTTTAAAAATATTATTGACAATATAGCCACTAATAACACTTAAAGTAACATTTTTCACTCTAAAAGAACAAAGAAGCTATTTTTGAACAATTTCTTTCATATAAAAAAGAAAAAAAGACTAATTTTTGTGCGGATTTTGGTTTTTAGGTTCTATACACCTTTCTTTAAAAGATGGTACTGGTGGTTCGCTGTTAAATTTTATTTACCAAAAAATCTCTATTAGCTGCGCTAACATTCTAATAATATTGGCACAAATTGCTAACACAGAGAAATGTGCTTTATTCTTGCGCATTCACCAAAAGTAAAATGATTTTAATGCACCTGTCTTTATAATTTTAAGGTTCTTTTACGTTTTAATTTATGTACTTACCCTCACATTTTAGTCCCTGTCTGTATAGACCATACAATAAGGAGCCACAGTGATCACAGAAAGTAGGAGACATAAAGTTATGGATTTTAAATCTATGAGGAACATCTATTTTGAATCTTTCTCGTAAATACTAAAAAAAGAAAAATTTATATATTTATAATATTTACAATGTTTAATATAGTAATAAATTAATTTCTTGGAATAGAAACCAGAAATTACTTTTATTTTCGACGTCTCATAATATTTTTATGGATTTCATTCTTAGTGTCAAAATGCCATCCTTTATTAGAATGAGTACTATAATGACTTCATTAAAATACTGAGTACTATAATTAAAAAAAATCTAGGTATACCAGGCAAAAATAGTAAAAATTTATTGAACACAACAAAATTTAACGATTAAAATTAAATACAACGTTACTGCAATTTGTTAAATTATTGTTAGAATTAGGCGTCGACATTGCCCCATTATTCTAGTTGTTCATTTGTAAATTTTCGGTTTCTTGTGCAGAGAAATTAATCGGTGAAACACCCAATTATGATTTTTTCTCCAAGAATGGATACCGAAATTATTTTTTTCTTTTCGCGTGAGTTTCCTATATATCTTTCAGCAACTGTGTCACTTTTTCATCCACCATGGCGTTTAACAGTGTGAAGATCCACTCCGGAATCGGCCAGCAATGAAGCCGAAGACCTTCGAAAACAGTAACCAGTGTATTTTTCATAATAAGGTAACTTTAGTAAGGAAGCAATTGTCTTGCACATGTTTTCAAAAGTATGAATACATATATGTACATTTGCTGTTCCCAAAGAAAAAAAAATCGAGAATTTTCGGCATCGCTCGGTATTATTGATGCATAGGTTCGAAACAATTGCATCATATTTACTCCTTCGACATTGTCAGGCATTAAAAAGAATTTTCGGGAAACATTGGTTTTTGTACTAGGTATTACAATTTAAAAACAGTCTCTTCATCGTGTAGATATTTCATTCTTAAGTTTTAAAGCTCCTCTCTTCGGCATGCTCCACTTATACCTATTATCGTTGACACTCAAAAGCAAATATTTTTCGTTCTCCGTCTCTTGTAAAAACTTTGCACTATTTTCTCTAGTCAGAATTCTGGATTTTTAGGTTGGCATGAATCGGAGTTTTGTTTTAAAAATGCAAGCAGATGACTAAACTTTTTTTTTATTGACAACGTCTTTCGTAACATCGAGTAATAACTTTATAAACGTACATAGACTTTTTCGTCATTGATTGTTCTTTGACATAGAAGTACCTTTTCATGAGCAATATTCTCAACATTTTTCTTGTGACACCAACTATTATAACCGGCATAGGTTTTTTCGTATACGCTTTTGGACTTTTTAGGCATTAATCCAGCAACTGCACAATTAACTAAATTTTAGATTTCTGGGGGTAAATCATTTATTTTCCAATGCTTGATGAACTTTTGGTAATTGTCTCAAAAGTTGCCTCCTTTCCGATTTAGGCTAAATTTGGTATACAGGGATTTTTTGGGGCGCTGGTTACGAATCTAAAAAAATATTTTTTGGCAACGTTTCGTTTTCGAGATATTCATCATCAAATTTAAAAATCAATCTAACCTAATTTACACTATTCCTTCTTCTTTTTGCACAGAATTCTTAATTTTTACACTTAATTGGCACATAATATTTCAGAAACACCTTTTAAAACTTGTTTTTATATTTATATTACATCTTTTTTCCTTTATTTGCAAACATTCATACGCCGCAACGTCGCCGCAATCATGTATACACTATGGATTTTTTAAGCAGATATGGCCGCTGCCTTTGAACATGAAAGTTCGCAATTGAATGGAAAAAAGGTGCAAAATAAATAAAAATACGAGGTTTTAAAAGGTGTTTATAATATTCAGTGTAAAAACCAAGAATTGTGTACAAAAAAAGGGGAATATGGTGAAAATGAGGTTAGTTTGATTTTTAATTTTGATGATGAATATCTCGATAACGAAATGTTGCCGAAAAAATATTTTTTATATTCGTAATCAGCGCTCCAAAAACCCCGAATACCAAATTTGCTCAAAATCGGAGAGGAGCAACTTTCGAGACAAATACCGAACTTTTTAATACATTTAACTTTGGCAATGACATGAGAATACAATTTAACAGTTCCGTTGTTACCTTAGGTTGCCACGCACATTACTAAAATTAAGCTACGTTTACGTCACTTACTCAAATGCAACAATAAATTTTTGAAGAAATCGTCGGAATACAAAATTTTGTATGAAATTCCGATCATAAACAATCATTATGGCACACGCTGTGTTATTAGTTATCACACTCGGCTAACGAGTCGTCTAATTCACGGCTAGTACCATAATGATAGTTAATATGATTCTTATAACATAAATATCTATTATATAACGGAAAATTAAAAAACGCATTTATCAATCATTGCCTCAAGCTTGTTCACCAAACACATCCGAGATATAGCCGTACAATACAGGGTTCCAAAAATAAATTTGATTCACTTAAGATTTTTAAATTAAAACCCCCAATTTTTAAAATTTTGGATTCTCTATGACGTTTTTAAACTTTTTTAATAAAGTTAATCTTTAAAGTTTTTTAAAATTTATGTTAAAATTTAAACTTAACTGAATACTTAAAATAATCGTTGCATTAAAAATAATAATCATTGATACCATCAAAAAACATATAGCATGTGTCTAATATTCATAGAAAAACTTTGTCTTTGATTTCAAATTTATACTTACCTAGTTCTGATAAATATTCAATAATTTTTCGTTAAAGAGGGTAAAAATAATAACACTCTATTATTAAAAGGGGGGGCATTACAAAAGCTATTTTCCGGTTTTTTAATCATTACATTCAGACAAAAATATTGTGAGTATGGGCTAATTAATGAAAAATTTGAAGCTGGATCTTTTATTTTTCGCCGTAATCGCCCATTAAAAAATCGCCAGTTAGAAATGAAGTCCAGAATTATCAGTGAGGAACACTAGACGCCCACACCCAAAGAACTCGTGGACTAGCTCTTTTAGGATTTACATGCTTAACAGCACGAGAATTTTGAAAAAATTTTTCCCACCCGTTAAGAAAAAAACTTGTCCATGGCTTCATGAAGACGATTGTGTCCCAACTTTTAATCAACTGCAATCATGTTATTTAATATTTGTTTCTCGGATGGTGTACGGTCTATTTACATGGTGCTGAAAAAAATAATTGTCATTTAGTGACTCAAATCCACATCTTTTGGGGAGGTACAACCAAATCTCCTGAAAAAAATAAATGTGGGGCCGGCATTTTGTAAATCATATTGTAGGACCTTCCTTTATTCCTAGAAACTTGACGGGCAAGACTTCTTGGACATGTTAGAAAATACAATAGAACCACGAATTACCAAATAATAGAAAATCGTTATTTAATGAAAAATATTTATTTCCAACAAGATGGTCCCACCCTACATGGCTTCAGTACGATATTTTTGGAAGCATTTCCCAATCAATGGATCGGCAACGGGCCCCATTGGTGATCGCCGAGATCTCCGGACTTAAGTTCTTTAGATTCTTTTTTGGGGGTATTTGAAAATGATTTTAGTACGAAGTTAATTCTTTTAAGATCTTCGGGAGCGGATTCGGCTGAACGTAGAAAAATAATTTTAAAAAATTTGAGAAATACATATGAAAAAAATATTTATTGTTCCATGGGGTAAATGGCCCTTTCACCATCTACTTAATAGAAAATTAATTTTTTACTTTACCTTTAATTTGCGTATGACTGTAGGTTTGCTTTTTGTTTTTATTTTAATTCTAGAAGGGTTTTTTTTTAATTTTAAAGTCTTGTCACTATGGAAACTAATTGATTAATTTTTTGATATTTTCCTAATTACCCTTTTTTCTGGAATTTTATTATAATTGTAAATAGTTTTTTACAACGATTGAAGATGGTTAAACTTTATTAACAAAAGTTTAAAGTTTTGGAGAATCAAAAAAAATGGAGGTTTCCATTTAAAAATTAAAGCCGCTCTTCTTTTTGGACCAACCTTTATTGTACAGCTTGTGAAAGACGTCTCCCTAAAAATCAAAATTGACGTGTCCGAAAGTTTTTTCAAAATATAAGGAGAGTCACAAATAGGGATCAAGCTTTTCTTTGGGTTACCCTATAATATTAAAAAATACCAATAAGATTTAAAACGCGATCCTTGCGCTGCAACCTACGTACTCTCAAACTAAAACTGAACATCGCTGCCCGCACGCGTTTGTACTCAATGTTTTTTTTCCGCCTCAAAACCTGGTTACCAAAATTATTACTATAGTAGTAGCACAGATTTCTTAATATTATAATATTAAGAAATCTTGTTTACCTTTGTATTCATGTTTTTTTTTGAAAATTTCGGGGGGGGGGGTTTTACCCCCTACCCCACTACGGCCTTGACTTGTATGTTTGTACTGTCCAAAACCCAAAAAGATAATGGCCTAAGAACTGGCCCAAATTACCTTAACATTTGTAAAATATGTAAAGAAAAATTAAGGAATAAAACCTTTTCAAAGATAAACCAAAATAAATAGACAATATAAAACGCTGAATTTAAAACACTCAGAGAAGATGAAAATTTCCCATCCATAATAATTTTTACGCCCATGTAGGGTTGCAGATGCCCCGTATTTTACGGATTACCCTGTTTTTTAGGCTATAACAATATTAAAACCTGTAATTCGGAAAATTAAATACTTGATAAACAACCGTAATTATTAAAAAATCGAACGGGGCTAGCGCAATCAAACGCGGGCATATAATTTGCGAGTGGTGGCTGTAAAATAGGGGTTAAGTTTCTATCCAAAAATCTCGGCCTCTGAGAGTACTAAGATTTCAAAATAGACTAAGTTCTCCCCAAAATTTTTGTTGTCCTTTTGGTGGGATTTCTTTTTTTAAGGTAGTTCACTCGCGACAGTCGTAGACAAAAGTATCGCCTTATAGTAAGTAAAGCCTGGCCGGTCACAAGTCAAATCGAGATTGGGATAAAGATCTTTTATCTTCGACTCTTCCATGCCATCCGCGCCGAAATCGCCCGTTTCTCTCTCTAACAGAAATCGATTGTTAAACGGGCCGGGATTCTCTTGACTAGTACCAGTACGGATCAATATTTCTTCCAATTTTAGTTTAATTTTTGATGCTGAATTTAAGATGAACCACAAATTTGGCGCTGTATCAAATAAGATCGACTACGCTTTACCAAAAGTTAGAGGTTCTCAATGCTTAAAAATATTATTTTTGTAGGACACTGCAGGTTGGCGGCAACATCCTGGACGAGAGAACAGACCAGATGATTCCCCAATACTCATTCAACAAACAGCAACCCGATCTCCCCGGCACGGCTGGAGACATCATCTGTTATACGGATGGTTCCAAAACCGGGCAGGAACTGAAGCGGGCGTGTACAGTGAAATGAGGAATTCACAATTCCCATTCCATAGGAAACACAGTACTGTATTTCAAACAGAAATATTGCTTTACTGCACTGTACAAAAGAAAATAAAGGGGGCTTACAAAAACAAGCGGATCTGCAAATAAAGAAGCCAGGCGTCACTAGGGGCACTAGTAAACCCCAAGGTGACGTCCAAGCTGACATGAGAATCCAAAAAAACTGGGGTCCTGGGGGAAAACAACAGTTCTTCCCTGGGTACCAGGCATTCGGGAATAGAAGGGAACGAAAAAATGAGCTAGCAAGACTGGATCATCCACCCATCTTTGGACTAGAACCGCCCTTGGTGTGACCAAAACCACAGCACGAGGGCAAACCAGGGAATGGATCCGAAAAAAACACAAGGAATACTGGGAGAACCTAGGTACAATAAGACATGGAAAGGGCTTCATCAGGAGTCCATCCAAAAGAACGAAGAAAGAACTACTTAAACAAAGTAGGAAAAGACTTCGCATAACAGTAGGGTTGCTAACAGGGCACGATAACCTTAGAGGGCACCTACAGAAGATAGGCTCATACAATGGGTTGCAGAATGTGCGACGAGGGGGAAGAAACAGCCTACCATATCCTGTGTGAATGTGAAACGTTAAATCACAAAAGACTGGCACTATCTGCGCAACCGAAAATGAGCCCACAGGAATATATCAACCAACCAGTCTCGGGGTTATACAGACTTGTAGAAGGAACAAGACTAATGGGAGGATTGGTATAAAAGACAATGGAAGATTAGGCACAAAAAGTCCAAGAGGCTGCGCTGCCTCCGGTAGTGAAAGACGACTCCCAGGAAGAAGAAGAAGAAGAAGTAGGACACTGTACATAACACATAAGGTCTATTCTGGACCCACCTAGTCTCAAAAAACACTTTTCATAAGAGCGGTTATGTAAAAAAGGATAAAATAGTGTACACTATTTCTTAAAAACAAACAGATCTATGTAAACTTTCAAAAATCAATATCTTTTTAACAAAATAATTAAATAATTCAGTTTTCTTTTTTAAATTTTCCAATACTTTGATTTATATTGCATAGGTTTTTTAAAAATGTCGTAAGAACCGTTTTCGAGATATTCCAAAATGAATGCATGGCTTTCATACATCACAGATATCAACCATGTTAATTATGTACAATTTGATTGTTAATATCTTAGTACAAAAGAGGAGGTTATTTTTTTGTAAAACGAAGCAGTAATTTCGGCAAATCAGATCAACTTAAATTTTTTTGAAATTTGTCAAGAAAGGTGTCAAATATGGAATTAAACAAGTTTGGTTACTGGGATTTGGTCCAAAACGCTGTAAAAATTGGCCAAACTATTTTTTTGGCCAAAAATAAAAAATATCGGCAATATTAAATGAATTTCCATAAAAATAGGTACCGAGGGTTTTTTGGTTCACTGATTACCACTAATGTCAGAAATTTCTAAAAACACCCCTAAAACAGTAAACACTATCCTTTTTTAGGATTTTTTTTAATATATTTTGAAAGTACAGCTCAGATTATCAAATAAATGCCATTTTTTCAGAATAATAAAAAATATTTTTTTTTATTATGCACTAAAATTGAGATATAAGGGCTTATAATAAGGGGTAAAAACTACCCCTTATAATAAGAAAGAATACAAAAAACGTGACCTCAGATTATTCTTTTTGTTTTTTAATTAATTTTTTTAAAATATTTTATCGTATTTTGACTATTATGATATTCATTTCCCCTCTCTCTCCCCCAGGGGGTAAAGAGTACCCCTAAATAAAAAAAATAAAAAAACGTTATTAAATTTTTTTGTTGCAACTTTTCGTTTTAGAACCGACAAACTAACAATATTTCCAGTAAAAAAAAATTATTAACCCCCCCTCATGCCCGATAAATCTACCCCAAATTAAATAAAAACGAAAAAAAAAATTGTAATTGCGGTTAAAAATATAAATTTTGGCCGTAACTTTTTTTTGGCTAATAATAACAAAATGTACTATGAACCATTTTAAAGCTAAGGTTATCCCCGAAATATTAGGTGATGGCAAAATACAATTGGATTGACCATTTTTTTTTATAATTTCACCCGAAAAAACATCATTGACCGTTCAAACATATAAGAATATGCACTTTTAAACGGCCAAATCTCCTTACAGGTAAAATATTAATAAAAAAAATTAAAATAAAAACAACTTTAAATAAAGGCTCCAAAGTTTGGCTGTTTAAAATAAATACTTTTCACGCTACTGGCCAAAAACTGAAAATGTCTTACAAAAAACAAGATTTGACCACATTTATCAGTCCAAAACATAAAAAATAATTATCCGAGAGGGCTTAAAATGACTGAACATATTTAGGGACATATGTTCTGACTTTTCACTAAAGGATTATTTTTTTCAAGCAACACAGTCCAGATGGCGCAAAAAATAGCATAAAAAAAATTTGAAAAAAGTTTATTTTACCCAGAACTTTTTTCTGCTTATTTTAAACGGTTCTGGTTGGTCTCAAAATTTCCCCAATTTTGTCTTCTTGCAAAATAATGATAATCATTTTTTTTGTGGAAGAAATATTTTTCCAGATATTTACGCCAGAACAATCCGGTCTCTTCATTTTTCGTTAAGCAACTATTTTTGCCAGGTCATAATATCTCCTTTCATACTCATCGTAAAAAAATAAAAACAAAATCGTTTTATTTGTCAACTAAAATACTTTATATTAGTAATATATAATTTTTTTTGTAATACTACCACATTTTCGGTAAAATTTAAAAAAAAATAAACAATGTAACATTTTTTTGGCAAAGTTAACAATTTTCCTTGCGCTATTACTTGGAAGGGGTTCATTTTTATGAAAAGGTGTATTTTTTGTTTTTATGATAAAAAGCGATAATTTATCGATTGGGTAAGTAATTGTTTTTTCATTCCCTCCTTCATTAAATGACCCCTCCCCCTCCGCCATCCACCCTTTTTCCTGTATCGGAAGTTGCTTAATTTAATACTGAGCACCTTTCTTAGCATAATACAAGTTATAAAGGAGTGATAACTTAGAAAAGAAATAATAATTTTCAAACTTCCACAATTTTTTATTTTTAAGTTTTATTTTAAAAAAAAGAAACTGTTTCGCAACACTGTTTCTTCATCAAAGGAGTTTAAAAACATTACTAAAAACTAAAACTTACAACCAACATGTACAAAATAAGCAGGTAGATATTTAAAGAAACCTAATTAATTTACCTATTAATAAAACAGATTTAATAACGGAGAAGAATTTAAGTCTAATTGTTTTAATATTGGAATTTTTGAGCTTGTTTATTTCCATGGATTCTAGCAAATTTAATTTTACACTTTTGTTTTCAATATGTAGAATGTCATAGTTAAAATTAAATGAATGTTGTGGTTTATTTAATTTTAACTATGACATTCTACATATTGAAAAAAAATGAAAAATTTAAATTTGCTAGAATCCATGGAAATAAACAAGCTCAAAATTCCAATATTCTTTAAACAATCAATTAGACTTAAATTCTTCTCCGTTATTGAATCTGTTTTATTAATAGGTAAATATATAATTAGGTTTTTCCTTAAATATTCACTCTTATTTGTATACATTTGTTTAGTTTTAGTTTGTAAATACCAGTCTCTTAAACTTTAAGAAGCAACATGTATTTTGAAACATGTCGAGTTTTCTTTGTATAAATTAAAAATTAAAAATAAAAAATTGATAATTTTGAATAGTGTTATTTCTTTTCAAGTTATCACTCCTTTATATAATGGACTTCCACCAAGTAAAAGCCGACTCAATACAAGTTATAAATAATACAAGTTACTTTAAGCACCTGGTTTTTGCCCGAAATTTGCGTTTTGTGATTTTACCTACTTTACTGTATTATCTAGTTTCACAGACGATATAAAAAATGTTTTTTTTTTCAATAATTAGATAATAGAAACTTTTATTAACCCTATATTTTAATTTTATTTAATTCTTAAAAAAGCTGTTTTACGACTGGACTACGTTAAGTTTCATAACTGGAATAAAATTTTCTACTTCCTCGGGAAGTGTCTCATAGTTTTAATGAGTCAATCAGTTAGTACTAAAATGGGCGATTTTTAAAATCGAGTATCTCAGAAACCACTCGACAGAACTTATTTAATTTTTTACAGGTAATTAGAATACGTATGAAAGAATTTACATAACAAATATCATACCTGTATGACGAGCGATAACAAAGTTATTTAATGGTGAAAAACACGTTGAAACGTTTCGTGTAATATACATACTGCGTGCGTCAGGCTGGAACTTTGCCTGGCACACTACTACCATGCGAATAGATTGATTACCATAAACTGATGTTTTAATTTATTTCCCCTAAAAAAATCTAAAACTCGTATTTTTAAGGCTAGTAACTCTTAAATCAATAGGTGGCATTTGGCACCCCTACGCCCATGGCAAAAACTAATTGGTACAAACTGAAACCAGTGTTTAACCTACACATTTATTTGGACAAAATCGCTTTGAAAGTAATAAATATTTTCTTCCGACAAAATAAAAACCCACTCAAAAAAATATCCAATTTCCATTGGCAAAAACAATTTGTTTACACTTGAAAAGCGCGATGTTTTTTATTTTCAAAGTTTACTTATTTCTATTTGGAACGTTCAACTTTGGAAAGTTAGATAATATTACGTCATTCCTAGAGTAGCTTAAAAGGTGTATAACATTCCACTTCAATAATTTTTGATTTGATTGAAAAGTTAGTCGGTATATCACGAGCGTACGGATTTTTGTTAAATGAATGATCATGAATGGCAATAAAAAATTTGATTATATTAAGTAAGAGATACGAGATATTTAAAAAAATATATGAAAGAAACATCTTTTGTATTTTTATCGATTGGTTTTGAGAGAATACTTATAATCCAGTAAATGAAGGGACAAAGCTGTAAATAAATCTGTACAGTTTTTCTTTGAGGCGAAATTCTTAGGTCAACATTAACAGGTGGTAAAGGGGTGAAAATGACCCCCCAAAAATGGGTTTTCCGCTAATATCCAAAATATGCGAATTGGAGAATTTTTGTTTTAACAAAAAATAAAGGTCGCCTTGTAATCTATAAAAATGAACCTAATAATTTTTTTCAAAAATTCGATAGTTTTCGAGATAACGGGACCCAAAAGTTCCCTCATTTCAGCTAGCGCTACAATGCCGCTGGAAAGCATCCGAGAAGACCTTAGAGTTGCGCCACGAATAAAAACTGTACAGATTTATCTACAGCTTTGGATACTCTCAGGTCTTTAAATTAAATAAAAGAAAAATAATATGAAATACCAAATCACAAAAAGTCAATATCCTGTCAAAATCTAGCATTTAATGTTAAAAGAAATCAAATATTCTCTAAAAAAATATTTTAGATTATACAGCTCTTTTATACATTTGGTGGTAGTACAAAAGCATCCCTTCGAAGATGTTATCATTGTTATTATATTAAAACGCTAGACTTTAAAAAAATTATCGCTATTCTATTCTTACTTAAATTCAACACGAAAACTTTTATTAAAATGTCACTTTTTATTTTAATCTTCTTTGTTTTAATTTATAGTAATTTACGTTATAAGATGGAAGTAGTGTTCTGCAGGTCGAGCCAAGCGTTTCTAGGGAGCCGTAGAAAGTTCTGGATCTTGAGAACTGCAAAACACTATTTTTCGTATTGTAACGTACAATATTTTTTTTCGACCGAAACTATTTTAAAAAAACAAACGCAAACACGATTTTTGACACTTATTAAACAATCAACTGAAGTTCGTTTCCGTAACAACCATAAATAAAAACGGCTATGCTTTAAACTATTAGCAGCCTATTTTTTATTTCGTGGATCTACAAAGTAACAAATGGGACTAAAAAGGTGACAAATGAGTCCGGTAAAAGTATTTCTCCGGTCCTTGATAACCACTTTCCGGTCTAGCCTGAAAAACGTTACTTTCTGGCCAAAAAATTATCCAGGTATTTTCCGATCCGTCAAAAGAAAAATAATTTTCTTAAGTAACCCTTTAGTTCTACGGAACAAAGTACACAAGATGGATACGGCTATTTTAATTTTTTAAATTACTGCTAAAAATCTGTATACTTACTATAGTGCTTTCAGAGTTGATTCCGGATCCTGAACATTTTCCTAATAATTTGTCGTGACATTTTTTATGAACGGCAGTTTGACAAGCTACAAAATAAGTCTTATTTAAAAAACTATCCCCCATACAGGGTGTTTTAAAAAACATGGGACATCGTTTAAAGGAAGATTCCTTGGCCAGCAATAAGGAAATATATTATACATGGTGTCCCAGAAGTACTGGGACACAGAGCAACAGCAAATTCCTTAAGTCGAAATAATGAAACAACGTAAACTTGCCTTAATCCTAAAGTTAAAAATAACTAATTTTTAGGGTGTGAAACTTTTAATTTTGTTTTCGTTTTTTCGTAATAATTTCTTAACTAAATGACATAGCGGTACAAAACTGAAGATTTGGGGGTTTTTTAAAGCACAAACAATTTCCAACTTTTGATGTTGCTGGTAGGGGGGGCGCCAGCTCCCTCTTTTTTGATGGCATAATTTTTTATATTAGATTTAGTTCCCATAAAAAGAAGACTATAATTCCCCCGTCAAAAATGATACTCATTTACTAAACAACTATTTGAGATTAATGCATTTTAAAGGACCCGCAATTTCCTATGGAAAATTTTTCGGTTTTAAACTGCAACAATATTTTCATCCGCTGATCAAAGTTACAAACAAAACTCAAAAACCCTTCTAACCCCCAAATCAGCCTTAAATGTCACTAGGACTTTGGGGGGGGATTTTGGGGGTTAGAGGGGTTTTTGGGTTTTGTGCCCGTGAAGATTTTAATCATGTTTAAAAACTATTACTTTGAAATTTGGGCCAAAACCAAATAAAATTGGCCAAAAACCCATTTTAAAATTAATTTTTATAAAATTATAGTAACTTTTTTTTAATAAACAGGTCAATATAAAAGTTTAAAAAAGTTATGCATCTAAAACAAGTGGGTAGGCCGTGGGTGGCCCCTTTATAAAAAACATCAAAAGTAGGAAAAATTTAAATTTTCTCGCCCCAAGAACCCCAAATTCCCAATTTTGTACCCTATGTCATTAGTTAAAAAATTATTACAAAAAAACGAAAACAAAATTAATAGTTTGACACCCTGTATCTTAGTTTTTATCAATTTGTGATATGCAAAGCCAATTGCATTATTTCAACCTAAGGAATCTGCTGTTGATCTGTGTCCCATTACTTGTGGGACACCCTGTATATCATCCAATCGGCCCCGTTTTAAAGATATAGGTTGTGAAAAAAAAATTAAATCGGATTTTTTGATTTTAATGTGACTTGGTACAGTTAGAACACTGACTCGTACGTTCTACTGTGCCAAAAAGAAAAAGAAACACCATGACCTAAGACCAGGCACAAATCACCTTAACATTTGTAAATTAGGAAAATAAAAATTTAGGAATAATTGCTTTTCTATGTGGATAAATCAAAATGAATAGACAATATAAATCGCTGACTTTAAAACACCCAGGAGAAGAAGAAAATTTCCAATCCATATTAATTTTAACGCCCATGTAGGGTTGCAGGTGCCAAGTATTTTACGGGCCCCCCGTTTTTCACAATATAAAAACCTATAATTTAGAAAATTAAATACTGGGAAATATATTTGTAAAAAATCGACCAAAGCTCGCGCAACCAAACGAGGACATATGATCTGGCGGGTGCTGGCTGTTCGCACCAAAAACATTAATGTGACCAAAATAAATTTGTAACTCTTCCTTCTTCCTATTATGGGCCAGTGGCGTAGTTTCGAACAATTTTATTCGTTTTTGCAAATATTGCTTAACTTTTTTGATAATTTGGTAAATAATACGTATTTTCTGCTTAGTTTTACAAAAAAAAAAACAAATTAAATTAACCCGATAAATTTAATCATTCTCGAAATAGTTTAATCTAAATCTTGCGTGGAACGAAAGTTAAAACAATTTGAATATTTACAAAAAATGTTCATAATATCAATACAACGAAGATTAAACGCATGTGTTTAAGCAATTTAATTAAATTAAATTAAATTTTAAATGTTATTTGTTTAGTACCACACAAGTTTAAAATTAATATATCTCGAAAACCGTTTGTCGAGTTAATTCAAAAGTCCTTTTTATGTATATCCAAACAGAAAATAAGTAATATATAGCAAATTATCAATAAATAATAATACGAAAAAGTCATGAAGATATTATAATACAAAAAAAAAAAAGAAAATTGTCTCAAGCTATGCTAATGGTCCATATTAATAACAAAAGTTTATCGTCGGGAACATCCGTTTATGTTTTTCCGCTAAGTTTTATTTAAATTGAAACCGATTTTTGGAACAAGAAAATCCCAATTTTAATTTCCCTTGTGCTATGAACTAATATTCAAACTCCTTAATATCTATCCCACGTTTTAAAACATCCTGTATAACCAAAGTTAGAAAAAAAATAAAGCCAGTATAATTCAAAGAATTTAAATATAAAAAAAGAAGACTACAGTCTGAATAACTACTGTGTGTAAAAAGTAAAAAGGAGACTAAAAATTGGAAAATTTTGGGGGGGGGCAAAAAAATTTTTTGTAGGTAGCAGATAAGTGGGGCTAGTTTTTTTAAATGTTTTTATCTAAAAAAAAAAAAACCCAAACAAATATGTACGGGAAAATTTGGGACCCCAGAAAACTAAAAGCAAAACTTAATTTAAATTTTTAAAAAACAAAGTGTTTTTTAACGCCCAGAAAAATTCAAGGGTAAAGAAATTCTTTTGATCTTTTTTCTAAATTTGATCAAATTGCACCGTTAAACCACAAAATTCCCTGCAAAATTATCCATGTTTTTCTAAAATCATAGCCAATTAAACTTTATCAAAAATTTTTTCTTATGCATATATTTGACTCTGGTTTAAAAAGAAAACCCAAAAATATTTGGGATAAAGAAAATGAAATCAAAAAAGGAGGATGCCAAATTTTACATTTTTTCTTGGAAGGTTGTAAAAGAAACCACTTTTCAAATTCAAAATGATTTTTTTACCAAAGTATTCTGAGCCAAAAAATAAAATCAAGCTACTGTGAGACCTAATTAGACACTTTGAGAGAAGGAGAAAAAAGTAATGTTTCGCTTCTAGGGATAAACTGTAAAATATTGAAAATAACACTTTGTGTCGCCTATTGGGAACTGAAAGGGGAATTCTTCAGAAAGAGATACGGTCGTAAACCCCTAAATGTCCAGAGCAATGATCTAATATCAAGAAAACTCAGGAAACTTGTTTTAGAAAAATAAACAAAAGACCCTTATGGATATTTTAGGGACAAATCCAAAAAAAACTCCAGATAAGTTTTCGTTTTTTTCAAATATTTTTAAAATATTAATATATTTTCTAAATATGTTTATATTTTGTGACGGATTCATGTTTTAGTATCTTTCTTTGGGAGTACTGGCCTGAATTTCTAGAAAGGGAACTTTCGTCCAGGCCCTTTGGAAAATAAATATACTATCAAAAAAACCCAGTAGGTAAGTGATAAAATAACCCCTTTTTTCCATCGAAAACGATCTCTTTGTGGCTGTGGCAAATAAACTTATATATCATTTATGACAAAACGTCATAAACAGTAAAAAAAAGCTTTCAGAATTTTCTTTTTAAGGTAAAATTCCTTAAATTTTAGTTTAAATTTTTATTTTATTTTTTTTTATCTTCATGTTGATAACGTAGATTATTTTTCTTGATTTTTTAGGTTTTTTGGGGTGTTTCTCTTTTTTGTTGCATGCGATCTGTAAGTTTATAAGGGTCAATAGGACTGAGCAGGTTCAGCTATACCCCGGGACCTGGACCGAAGTGGTCCCATTTTCTAGCAAATTTCAAGGTGAGTAGTCCTAAAGAAAACATACAAAAATAGAACAAAATAAGTCTATGGATAGAAGAAAAAAATATATATACTTTAACTATTATTGGTCCATTAAATGTATCCATACTATAAACCCTAAAAAAATTTTAATTACATCACTCTCAGTATCAATAGTATTTAAAAATTTAAAAGGGGAACCCCTTTTAAAAATTTAATAGTACTAAAGCACCTTTCTGTTACAAAAAAAGGGGCAGACTCCATTGTCGAGTGCTTTAAAAGACACCCGAGGTCAAACCATTATTTTTATGTTCTTTTATATTATTATTATTTTTTTTTTATCTTGGGACAGTCCACGAAGGTTTTATGCCTAAGTACTAACGTACCGTGGGTGTCTTCAGTGTGGTGAGAGGGGAGTTTTTCCACGGGACTTAATTTTTTTAGATTGGGGGGAAGGAAAACTTTTTGGGGGAGTAGATTCCATAGTCTTGACACTCTAGGAATAAAGGAACGAAGAAAGGGGAATTGGGGGCCCCTAACTGAACTGTAAAAGGATGCAAAAAAAGTTGCACTACGTGTTGCTCTTTGGGGGGCCGCCCGGGGGGAATAAAAATTTGGGCCCAAATTTCCCCTGAGCAGAAGCCGTGAAAATACCTATAGAAGAGCGAAAACCCCCCAAAATCGACTTTAAAAAAAGGGGAAGTTTTTTTGTGAGCGTTGGATCTTTAAAAAACGAACAGCTTTTTTGAAGGGGGGTCCAAAGGCCCAAGTTTGGGGAGGGGACGCCATTCCCCAGACATGAGAAAAAATATTCCAAAGAGGGTCTGATTTGGGATAAATACAGAGTGTACAGATTGGAAGAAGAGAAAATTTTCGGGGAAAAAGGAATCCAATTTTTTTTGAAGCTCCCAAATTTTGGATGAAATGTGTTTGTGCCAGTTGGGGGAATTTTAAAAGTAACGCCGACGGGTTAAAAGACTCTTTTTTCCCCCACTTGGCCGCTCATTTTGGGGATGAGCATTGCAGATTTTTTTCGACAGCGAAATGACTGTGTTTTGAGGATTGAACTGAACACGATTTTTGGGCCCCAATCCAAGATAAGTTTGAGGTCTTGTGAAAGAGATATCTGCATTGACCTGCGCTTGTTTTCAAAATCAGAATTACACGGTGGCTTAAGAAATTGAATACTAGAGTGGAGGGTTATCTATAATATATCACACCTCAGGTTGAAACTGCTTTATACAAATATAAATATATATTTAAAACTGATTTTCTTTTGGCATTTATATGTCTAACGGCACACGCAATGTCAACGAAGAGTCTGATTTGGGGTTTTTTGGGGGGTTTTAAAAGGGGAAAATAAGCTGTTTTTTCACCCCTTAAAAAAACTAGAACTCTTTTTTTTTTTTAATTTTTAATCCCCTTGGTATTTTTTAGGGGAAAAAGCGACGGGGAATCGGACCTATCATATTTTTTAGAGACCCCCAATGGACTAGTTGATAATAATATTTTTTTAACCCCCAGCTCCCACCCTATAAATAAAAAAAAATTCAAGCCACTAAAACCCCCTTTTTGTTTACAAAAACACGTCTATACAGTAGCCTAAATGACCCCACTAAATCTTATTTTGACTATAAAGCCAATATTTTTTGTTATAACTTAAGCAACCTTTTTTTTTCTTATTTTGGGGCATTGATACCCTTTTTTTTTCCAAATCCCCAAAAAAAATTTTTAAAAAAGCAAAAAAGGGGTTTTTGTCGAAAACTTTGCCATGAACTTATGCCCCCGGGCAGAATGTAATTTTTGAAAATATTATCAAAAATAAATTAATACATTAAAACACCATATTTTTTACACATATATATTTTTTTTAAATAGGTATTGTCCATAAAATCATAACTTAATTATACATTTCTACATGCTACATATGTCAGATTTTGCTTTAGCTCTTAGTAAAGAAAATATTTGAGATGATTCTCAGCGTAATAACTTTTAAAAACACAATAAAAATAATGAAGAACAAACCCTCAAGGAATAAAAGAGGCTGTTGGCAAAACCACCTTTTATTAATCAAAAAATAATAATTAAATTTAAATATCCTTTTTTTAAAGAATTCATAAAGATAAAAATTTTTACTTTTAAAATTTTTAAACATGCTTTTTTACCTATTTAAACTGAACATACTAACTATTGTAATTTTGTTTATTTTTGGTTGTACACATTCATAATAAAAAATGTTATGATATACCGAAATTTTCCATATTATCTAAAGCTAATTAATACTAATATTTTTAAGCATTTTTAAACATATACTAATTATGCCCCTAAAGTATAAATTATTTCTTTATTCTCTATTAGTCCAGTCACTAAAGGTAAAAAAGGGTATTTTTCCCCAAAACCCTTTTATAAGTGGATCTTTTTTCCGAAAATTTGGAATTAGACTCTTTTTACCCCCTTTTTTAAAATTTTTAACGGCCACTTGCGCTTTTTCTTTTTAAGAGGTGAAAAAGATCCCCTGTATTAAAAAAATAAAAACCACATATTTAAGCGATATTTAAAGCTATAGTTATGTGCAAATATCTCAATCATTTATTGTTTTCAGTTGTGGAATGTGACTTATAATATTTCACAACGTAACTACCTTTACAAACTACCCCAGCAAAATTAATAAAACATTTTTTTTGACTGCTTAATACATTTTTATTGTAATATTTATGTAGAAAAAATATTTCCTTATAGTCTTTATAACATGATATTATATTAAAACGAATAAGCCGCTTACGACTAAATTATGGGAAAATATATTTTTAACAGCTAGAAGCGCTTTCATGGTAGAAATAATATAAAATAAAATTTATTATACCCTTTAGAATCATTTCTTAGGTTAAAAATTAAAAAAAAAATCAACCAAGAATAATAGTTTTATGGTGAAATTTACTTAAGGTAGTTCTTTCCCTACAGTCCAGTCAAAAACGTTTGGCTTACTACCCATACTATACAGCAGCTAAGGCACTATGGTTGCAGGCCAAGATTTTTTAAAATGACTGTACCCCTACACTATCGTATTAGATAAATTAGCATACTTAAAAATCTAAAGCCCGGGTATTTATTTTCCTACTCGCCTTGTACAGTCCAGCTTCACTTGTTTAAAAAAACCGAAAGTTGTTGCCAAATTTTGAAAACATTTAATTTAACATTTTAGATTTAAGCACTTAATGCTTTCTTTTGATAAATACAAGACCTTATTTTTTTAAATACAGGTCTAATCTTTAGGTTTTATATTACGGGATAAAAACTAATATACTTTATAGTTCTTTCAATCATTTTTTAAAGTTAATTTATTTATTGGGAATGCTGTTTAAAATTTTGGGAATGAGGCATGGAATTTATGGCGTGTGGATCAGGAAGTTTTCATATGAAGATAGCTTGCCAAATATGTAATTTTATTTGGTCGTCTGTATATTTTTTGTTACTGGCCTGATGTTTATTTTTGGGGGCCAGACATAAGCGGCGTTAAGACTATTTTCAGGGTTTTATTGTTACTGATTATACATATAATATTATATACCTACTTAATAAATAAATTAAGGATTTGGAAACCTTAAAGGTTTGTTCGTGGAACCGTGTTTCCCCAGTGGAGTTGTTCCATAAGCACACCGTGTTTTAAAGTGGTTTCGCACTGGGCACCCTTACCCAGCATAGCCATGATAAATACATAGTAAGTATTCACCGCGATTAAACAAATGAATCCATGGATAAAAAACAATAAATTTAATTTAAATTTATAGTTATAATTTTGTATACAATGTAAAAAAACTAAGTGTGGAACATACCACGATGTTTCCACGGTGTGTTTACCATTTATTCACAGTGTTTTATATGGCCAATTCTAAGCATTTTTTTGTAAAATACTCATCAATATTTATCAGTTTTCGAAATAATGATAGTTGAAAATCAACAATTTAGTCCGTGACGCGTACTGAGCGAAAACTGCTTGCAATAGAAAAAACGGATTTCACTTTTATACCTAACTTTTTAAAGCTATCAGGTCCTATGGTCCAATTACAGGTGGAAGGATGATACCACTGTTTATGGGAGAATATGGGTTGACAAGAACTTATTTTAAGTCAAACATCTTAAAATTTATTATATGTTTATAAAATTTAAAAAATAAAAAATAAAAATTTTCGATATTTAGATAACAGCCCAAGAACAATTATTTTTATTGATTAAACCGAATTTTAAATTTTTAAGTTTTGTTTTGATAGTGATTTTAAGCATACTGAAAGATGCTATGCACTATGCTGCTACACCCAGGAAGTTCTTTGAAATCTGTGCTCAGGGAGATTGACAAATTTGGGTTCATTCTAACATAGTCTGATAAAAGGATTTGATGACAAATTGCGTTATTCTGACGAGTCTTTTAAATAGGATTGGTTATGGGTATCTAGTCGGCATAAATGATTCAACGCTTCGCAAAAGTTAAAAACAGCTTTTGTTAATATAACTTCAGTAATGTAGGCTCTTGGAGATGATTAATCAAATACATATAGAAATTTCATGAAACTACAAAATAAAAAATTTCTAAGAAAAAAACAAATGGATGTAAGCCTCAGCAATTTAAAATTACCTGTTACAATTTTTTTTTTCTCAACCTTATAATGCCCGGGATACAGCTGTCCCACACTCTTTGTTGTATAAATCCTTTAAATTTTGTTTACAATCAATGCAATGGATCTTAAAACTATAATCTATAAATGAAAAAGTTTAAAATGGTTTCTGAAAGCATTACATATACTGATTTATTAACTAAATTCCAAAGTGAAGGAACTGAAAAGTTCATTCAGTATTTAAAAAACCAGGGAGTGAAATAAGGCAAGAGTTACCAAAGACAAAGGAATTCCTTCGACAAGTTAGTCATTTTTTTTAAAACATTAGTGGTATTTGTTTATAATAATTTATTTTGCTTTTTATAATTAAAGGAGCCCTTTATGGATTTAATTCCTTTTTGGGACAAAAAGGGCACTTTTACTTCCAAAGGGATTTAAAAATTTAACCCGCCTGGATGAAAAATAAAATTTTTCCTACAAATAGGTGTCATTGAAAATTAAAAGGAAATTGTGGGATTTGGGGTTGCAAATTTTTTTATTATATCTAAAATTTTAGAAATATATTAACAAACTAAAATTTAATAACTAAAATTTTTAAAGCTTATTTTTTTACCAATATTAATGTTAATATGTACATTTTTTTACTTAAATTAATAACAGGTGGATGACTATTTAGCCTTTCTTGATGCTGAAATGCTTTGAACAAACGTTTATGATGCTTTGTGGGCTCTTGGGAAAAAGAGGGCACTTCAACTTCAGACGATACTTTTGAAAAATCTGTCAAAACAGTTTTTTTTGAGAAAGTAAATTTTCGACGTATGCTTCCGCAGCCCGTTTTTCCACCCACCATATTTTAGTTATTATGTTCCCCCCGAATCTGCTAACAAGAAGGCCGATGTCCTGCAAAAAGCAGTGGCCAAATCATGGGGGATCTGGTAACTTTAAAATTTTTGGGATTTTGGTGGAAAGGTGACCAAAACTGTTTTTACCCCCTTGGGTGGGGTTTGCATTTCCTTCTGATAAGCGACAAAAAAATTTTGTGTGTTTTTTTTTTCTTTATCAGTTCCACTACATCGGTGGAGATTTTATTTGTCCCTTTTACAAACGACCGACCTTTTTGGTTTTTTGTGTTGAACGTTTACCAGCAAAAAGTCGCCATAAAACCCCAATTTATCGTAATCCAACCAACATAGCTTCACCCCGACATGCCCCTGACACACCAATAATAAGGCAGCCAGTAAAAAACAAGAAAACTAGTCTATTGACTACAGTGCAGCTGAAAAAAAAAGGAAAGAAAATGTTAAAAAACATAAGGAAAATTTTTTACCTTGTGTGCTGAAATTCCTCATCAGGTGCTTTACTTAAGATTTTTTTAATGATCCAAATTCAGAATCTTTGATTTTTTCAGTTTTTAGCCATTATTTTGCATTTTTAAAAATGCAATTAGTTTAGTTCTTTGATTATTGTTGCTTTGCATTGAATAATGGGTCCACAGCGAGAAACCTTTAACTTGGTCGACTTTCTTCAAGAAGTAGGCCAAAGCACCTTTTTTCGTAGGTTTTAAATTGGACTGGCGCACCAGCTTTTGTATTCAGAAAACGCTTTCGTAAATTTTCCTTGATTTTATCGACAACAATGAGTTATTGCCTTTTCGGCTGCTTTTTTTCATCTCTAATCCATTACCCCGAATGCTCAATTTTTGACAATTTTAGTTTAATAGCGTCAGATTTTGTTTGTTTTAGGAACACAGAAATTGTTTCTGGTGATGTATCGATATCCAATTAATAACCCTACACCTCCAGCCTGCTTTATCAATATATAAAAGTACGGTTTTTTATGGGTATATTTTTTTATAGATTTATTTATTTTAATTTTATTATTAAAGACATAAAAAAAAGTTTATAAACCTCGGGATAGCTCTTTTAATCCCTTAGCGGATTGTGGGTCTCCCCTACAGTCGGCTAACAACCTTTCGCCGCGGGATTAAAAGTAGCACATTAGTCCCCATATGAATTATAAATAATTATTGTTTGTCAAGTTTCATTTTAACTTCCTTATAAATACATTGTCTTGTATATTCTGGTTTTGATATTAAAATGATTTTAATTTATTAATAATAAGATGTAATAAACCCTTGTTTATGATTTATATAATTATTATTATTATCATCCAAAAAAAAAGTAATAAAATTTTTAAATTAATTTCTAGTCGACTTGTTATTTCGCCTTTTTTCTTTTATCCGCCTTTGGGCTCCCAACGTTGCCAGTTCCCTCCATTTTCAGCTCCTCTCATATCCCTTCCAGCACAAAATTTTCTAAAGACGTAATTAATTTTTAGTTTTTTGTTTAAACTACGTGGTAAATAATTTCATTTTTTTTTTAAATATTCAAAATATATTTTTCTTCATTATACTAGTTTTTCGTAAAAAAGGTAAGTCTCCCTTTAAGGAAAAAATTAGAAAAACTGTAATTTTCCCAAAGCTTCTTTTCCATGCTACATGTACAAAAATTAATTTTTAATCCATTATCTCATTAGACGTGGTCAATCTTCTTTAAATTTTACCAGCACGTGTGTTATACATTTAATAACTTATATTCAAAATTTGAAAGATTTCTTAAGATGTTGCTTGCATGACCCAACTACCTTAAATAGTAATATATTAACTAACTGTTAATCATATAGTTAAAACGATTCCACCCTTAATAACAAACCCTTACAATTAAAAAAACTGCATTTTATGTATTGGGAACTAAAAATTACCACGTGTTTATTCTCTTATATTTCCAGTGAAAAGTTAATGCATGCTTTTTTTTTCTGTATATTCTATAAAAATACGAGGTAGGAGGTTGGTAAAAGTTAGCAAAAATGACATAAAAACTACGTTTTTTTAAGTTAGAAAAAAAATGTTGTTTTCTTTTATGTCATGTTTACTAATTTTCACTTACCTTCTACTTCGTATTTTTATAGAATTTACAGAAAATTCCGGGACTCTTCAGATAGACTGAAAAGGCATGCATTAGGTTGGCACTTCGAGTTTCTTTATTAAGAGTAGCTGGGGGAAAAAAAAAAAAACCCTAAAATAAAAGTGCGAAAATACTTATAAAAGAGAAAGACCCCGGAGCTCTTTGGCAAGAAAGGAACTTTCTTGTATGAGGGGTTTTTAAATTTAAATAAGAACGTCTTTTTGCCCCAGAGCCTTTGGTAAGCAAGAGAAGGAATCTTTAGTGTATGAGTAGGGATTTAATTAAACAAAGTCTTTTTATAAAATTAAATCAAGAAGCTTGTTTTGTGGGAGATGTCATTTCCCAAACATAGGAAAGTTTTAAGCAGGTCTCTTGATTGATATAGCTAAAGAATATAAATACAATAGGGAAGGGTATTTTATCAAACTATTTTGAAGTCTCAAAATTTTTTCTTTTCTCCTTTTTCCAGAGACCCAAAAAAATGTTTCAAGAGTTCCGAAAAAAGATTATCCATTCCTTTAATGATAAACTTTTTTTAACAATTTATCCTGCACGTTTTATGAGTAAAAGTCCCTTTGCGTAAAACATTTCGGAACAAATGGCCGTTTTGGAAAAACAAAATTTATCCATTTTTACGCAGATATCTTCTAAAATAAAGATTTTGAGCCAAAAATGTATGCCAAAACCTAATAATATCATTTTTGCACCGAGATCGAAAATTCGTTTTTTTGTTCATAAAATAATGAATCTAAAAAAAGGGATCGATGGGCAAATTTAGTACGAGAATTTTTAAAAAATTAGCACAAACGGATAAACTATATGAGCTGTAGATTAATTTGAGTGGTACAGTGTCGCTTCTTCCCACTGTGCGTTGTTAAATATTAAAAAAATTTAAAAAATCAAGGCTTTTTAAAATTTATATCTACACTTGTAAACGATATAAGATTAGCACCAACAAAAAACAACAAAATTTACGCCATTTTATTTTTAAAATATCAAGTTTGCTCCCTTATTTATTGAAAGAAGGGTAACTACCTATAACTAAATTGCAAAAGATTGATAGACAAAATATAAAACAAAATAATTTTTTAACAGAAGTGTTTTAGTGAAAATTACTTAACAACGCAAAATTTTTAAAAATATATGTTTTACATAAATATTTTTTGTTTTTTTCATTAAGCTTTAGCAAGATATCCTTAATAAGGGAATGTCATTTTACCTTATTTGATTATTATTCACTTTAAAAGAAATAATGTAAAAAGATATTTATAAAAAGAATACTAAACAAGATATTAAAATTTAATTTACCAAAGCGACTACGTTTAGTCTAATTGCTTTTTAAATCATGATATTAAAAGGACTTCCAAAATTAATTAACAAACACAACGGTACATAAGCTTTTTTTACTTTACCTTATTGGACAAGATAATCCAAATTTACGTGGTTTATCCATAAAATAACACTTTATTTTTTAACTTATATTTTATTTTTTTAGTATTTTTGCAATTTTTTTTATTTAAGCAAAACTCAACATCCAAAACGAATATTAACACTGATTTCTTACATCTCCAGAAAATCATTTTGCTATAAAAGCTCAATTATATCTTCTAAAATCTAATGATAACTGGTTTAATCAATGTTTTAATTTGTTCGTATTGTAATCTTGCAAATTAATCTGATCTCGTGACGAACACTTTAATAAGGCAAATATTTTAGTGACCCATGTATGTTACAAATTTTTTTTTTAAAGGGTTTGGATTGTGGTCCATGAAAAAAATATAAATTTTATATATAAAAATATGGGGAGTCAGTATTCAAAAAATAATACCGTAGTAACTGGGTTATTAACACTGTTTTTTTAAATCCATTTTTAAGAACATACTGGAGGTATATTAAATTTATATTAATTAGGCTTTCCAAAAAAAAAAATAAATAATCTATATACACTGAGAATGTAGTATATTACAGCTATTCTCAACCGCTGGTCCGGCGGACCACCAGTGGTCTGCGGAGAAATTTTACTAGTCCGAGGACAATTTCTTCTATCCACGAAAAAAATTAAGTTATTAAAAAAAATAATAACTAAATTTTTATTTTAATTCTATGTAATTTATGATTAGTAATTATTATAACAAACAACAAATTGTATTTTTTGTAAATGCTTTTATTTTTTTTTATAATCAGAGTAATATTTTTTTTGCCTTATCCATAGTTGGTTTTTTTGTTTTTAAAATTTTTTTTAATATTTGTTAAATTTTATTTTTTTTTGTACATAAAATTACCTTTTTTTTATCTTGGGCAGTCCAAAGGCGATTCCTAATAAACCCGGGGTGTTTAAAAGGGGGTGAGTTTGTCCACACGGATTTAAAATTTTTGGAGAGGGGGGGAAAGAAAAAATTCCCCGGGGCAGCTTTTCCGCTTGAATTAGGGGGGCCCGGGGCTCCCCTAACTGAACTGTAAAATGATGCATAAAAGTTGAACGTGTTGTCTGTTGGGAGCGAGAGAAGGAATTATACCTGAGCGAAGCCGTGAAATACCAAAAAGGGGGAAAAAATTTTTACTTAAAACAATTTAAACCCAAAAAAACCGGCCCCGAAGGAGTCCATAATGCAAATTTGTAGGGAACCCTTCCCCCCGACATGAGAACAATATTCTAAAGAGGGTCTGATTTGGGATACATACAGAGTGTACAGTTTTGGGAAAAAAAAATTTTCTGGCTCGGAAGAGGTTTCCCGCTTTTTGAAGCTGGGTGCTAGGGGTGTAATGTATTTGTGCCAGAAGGTTATTTTAAAAAAACCCCGACAAGATTAAACGACTCTTTTTTCTGAATTTTGTTTGAGGATAATTTTCAGATTTTTCCCCAAAAAAAAGTGTTTGAGGCTTAAAGAACGATTTTTGCCCCCAAATAATTAGGTCTTGTGAAAAAATTTTGCATTACCGCCTGGGTTTAATTGGGGAAAAGGGGAAAACGAATGTAGAAAAAAGCGGGGGCCAGCACTGACCCCGGGGGGACCCCAGCATTAATTTGAGGAAGGAAACCCTCTACACTAACTGATATACGTCGAAGAAAAAAATTGAAAAAACAACTTAGGGGGGAAACCGTAAGAAGGAAGTTTGTTAAGAAGCAATCACCCCCGACCTGATCAAATTTTGGATTAGGAGCAACGAGGGGGTTCACCCAAAAAACTTTGGGGCTTGTTCCGGGTTAGAAAAAGGCAGTGATCTTATGTTTTTCCAAAATTTTTTTAAATTTGGGAATTTGAATTTTTCTATTACTTTGCAAAAAACTGAAAGGAAAAGAAAAATTTATTAGAAGGAGAGTTTTGGCCCTTTTGGGGGGAAAGGTTAACGGGGTTTTAACTTGGGGAAAAGCCCCAAGAGATTCAAAAGAGGCGAGTTAGGGTAAGCTTTGGACCCCTTTTTTAAGATTGCGGGGATCCAGCCCAGACGATTTTTTTTATTAAGAGAAAAACAATACGCTTGATCTGTTTGACTTTAAAAAATATGGACATAAAGAAAAGGGAAACTTTGGAAGAGGAAGAATAACAGAAGGCTCAAGTGTAGAATTGGCAGCAAATTTTTGGCAAAAATTCGGCTTTTCCTTTGGGGGTAGAGACAATTTTCCCCCTTGAGATTAGGGGGGTCTTTTTTTTTTAAAATTTTTAAATAAAAAAATAATAAAAAGTTACATTCCTGTAGAATTTTTATAGTAAAATTTTTGGAAAAAAATATCACTGGGGCCCCGGGAAAAAAATGTTGGGGGGAAATCTGTGTGTCCGAGAATGGATGAAAGAGAGAAAATTTTATGGGGTTTAAGAAAATAGGGGAAAATAAAAAAACCCTTTTAAAAAAAACTACCTTATTTATTATTTTAAACAAAAATTTTTATGAAGCAAAGTTTTTTATAAACTGTCATGAGGTCTAAAAGAAATTTAGAAATGAAAACGAAATTTTAAAATATTCTTTTTTGCTACTGTCGACCTCAAACACTTTTCCGCTAACTTAATAAATTTATGGTAAACTTTACCCCAAATTTTCGGGGGGTATTCATTCATCCATTGCTTCTTTATGCGCACTTTTAAGATGTCCGTGTATGGGGATTTGTAAAAAAAACCTTTTTTTTTGGCAATTTTAAAAAGTTTGATATTGTGGGGAGGCTATGATAATGGATTGACCAACCTACCTATCCACTTTTAGCAAAATGGTTATGTAATTTCTGTAATGAGAAGAAAAATTTTTGATAAAAAATTGGGGTTACCTAGTTCTGGTTTTTAAAATATTAAGAAAGGGAAAACAAAGTTTTAAAATGTTCCAGTACACGCGCTGGTTTCAATTTCCCTCTAAAAAATATGGGCCAAAGATACGTTTAAAAAAAAATGCACATCATACATTAACTTTTTTAAAATGTTAACTTCTTTTATTGATTACATAGTTAAGATTCTTAAAAGCCCAATAACGACTATTTTAATATTTCCCCCATTTAAAAAATGCTTTTTTTCAAAAAAAAAATCGAAATTTTTTTTTTTGGTTTTCCCCTATCCATTAAAAAAATTTTTAACCCCCTCTTCATCTCCGCGAAACGGGAGGGAAAAAAACGATATAACTAAAAAATGCGATTTTAAACCAAGATAGCCAAACTGATCTTTAAACTAAATTTTCTGTTGGCTGAAAAACGAAAAAAACCAAAACATGTACGCCTCCTCAAGTGATATTTTTTACGTTGAGTGAAAACAATAAACTCCAGCTTTTTTCGTTTTTCCCCCCCAACGGGCCATGAAGCCCATTAGTTATGTGTCAATTTTCTTTTATTATTATTTAGTGTTCAGTTTTCTTTCGCTCACAGACTTCTTGGAGGTAACTTTTTTTTCATATTTTGTCTTAAATTTAAAAGAATTTTAAAATGTCTAGCAGTGAAAGTTCTGATCCAAAATAAAGGAAAATAAAAAAAAAAAGTGTCCTGAAAATGGAAGCAAAATGAAAAAAAGGTCCTTTTTGGCCAAAACACAACAAAAACCCCGGAAAAATAGTCAAAAAAAGGGCTGTAAAGAAGACTGCACGTAAGTTAGATAATATTATTATTCTAGCAACGGTTTGTAATTTTTCCTTGGTTTTTCAGATAAAAAAATAAATGCGTCGAAATTTACGATGAATGAAAAAACATTTTAAAGGGGAAGTTATCGAAAAAGGGTTTAAAAAAAACGAAGGGGACGTTATTTGCGGGGTTAAAAGAAAAGAAAGGCGGGGGAGGCGACTAGATGGAAAAGATAGGAAGAAACAGGGGATGGATTTTTTATATTATTTTCGGAATAATAATTTAGAAAGACAACGGGTTTGAAGGAGCTTTTCTTAGTCTTTCAATATCAAATTTAGGCTACAACGACTAAATAGATTGTTAACCAAATTTCCCTAGGATCTAGGGAGCATAATAATCGCCGCACGTTTTAAAACCAGAGATTTTGCCAAAATACATCAACATATTGAATCGTTTCCGTAAAACTTCTCATACAGTTCTAAAGAAGTTCACTATTTGATTCGTCCGTCAAGATTTTAAATCTTTTGTAAAATTAACCCGGGAAAATACAGTCATATGAATTTTATTTAAAATTTTTAAAAGCTTTAAATTTTAATCAATTGTTGTGTAATGGAAGAATTAGGCAAAGAAAAAAGCCAAAAAATTTGCAAAACGCGGGGGCCCCGCTGCTGAATTAATGGCCATAAGCGTGGGTAAAAATTTTTTACTCCAAATTAAAAAATTACTACTTTGTGTCGAGCGTAATGATGTTGGTGGAATAGTTTTTGACTAATTCAAAATATACTTCTGTTATACCCGTCCAAGAAATGTTTTTTTTAAGACAACTGGGGGTATATGGGTTCGAAATACATGACTTAAAAAAAGATCTGGGCACTTTTATAATATCATGAAGGACAAGCCGGAAGGGCCCCCAAGAGTTCCTTTCGTTAACGTTTTGTGCAGAAAATGCCTGCAGAGATTCAGGGGCTTCACATACTCAGATTTTTTCCCCGGCCGAACCGCAACAACCGTAGTGAGATATTTTTTAGCCCTTTTCAGGGGGGGGTTTTGAAAATCAGTACTTCCCAGTGCGTGGTCACCTTTTTTTTCCCTGCACGGGATTCGCCTTTTAAAAGAGTGAAAGAAAATTGATGAATCATCTTCCGGGATTACGAAAACATGATGCTTTTGCCGCAAATTAAAAAATTTACAATATCAACAATATAATAAAGATATAACGATACAAAAAAAGGTGGCCTAACCACTATAAGAAAAATGTCAATCTTCCGAAGGAATAAAACCAAATTTACAATATCCAAAACAGTTCATTTATGACAGTTCCACACCGGGGTTTTTAATAGGGGTATATTGGGTTTTCAAACACATTAAATTAACCCAAATAAAAGGGCCCCCAAATTACCCACTGCACCTGCATACTAAAGATGTTACCAATCAATATAAAGAAAATTGATAATTCAAAAAGGGGGCAATATATGACGGGGTTTTGGGGGTTTTTTTACTACATTACGTCATGGGAAACCAAGTGAGGAAGCAGAAGATAGTTAACTTAAATAGTTAAAGTTTGTTTTGTTAGGAGTTATGATATAATAACATATACCCTATAAATAATAAAAAATTGATTTACAGCCTTTTTTTTTTAAAAAAAAGTATTTCAAAGTTGGGGGAAAAAAAATTAAACCAAAGGGGCTTTTTGTAAAATCTTATTAAAAAAAACAATATTGATATTTCACTCGATTCGTTCAAAGAACTCGATTATCACAATTTAATGTTGAAGATTTTTGTAGGATAAATAGTTTTTATAAAAAACATTTTTTGTTTTTCTCCAAACCCTTTTTTTTAGTTGTATTGTTTTTCCACTCAAATTAGTCGAGTTTTGGTTTAAAAGAATTTTTTTTAAAAAATTTTTTTTCCTTTTGGTTTTTTTTTAAATTTTAATATTAATTTTCGCAATGACCTTTTTTAAAACAGGCGTAAAAAAAAAGTTATGGAAAAGATCTATAGGGTATTAATAGGAGATATTTCCTACACCGTTACATTGTATTTAAATTTAAAAACGCCCTTCTTTGGTAAAATTTTTTAACAACCCCACGAAACAGAACCTGACAGTTTAAAAAGATGAATTAGATGTACATTTAAAAAACATTTTCATATATTGATTTTTTTTTAAAACCAAAAAAATTTTATAATCACTATTTTACATGTTTTTAAATATTCGGTTTTTACTTTTAAATTTGTATTTAAAATGTTTGTTTATAAAAAAAATCTGTTTTTTATTTTTTTTTTAAAATAAATAAACTTTTCCTTTTAAAAAAATTTTTTTGTGTTCCTAATTTTTAAACCCTGTACATATTATCTTTTAAAATTTAAATTTTTTTAAATTTATTTTTTCGACAAGCAGAACTTTTCATAAAGAATGACTTTTTTTCGTAAAAAGAATAATAAAGATTTTTTTTCCCCGCACTTCATCCGCGGACACACTGTATATAACAAAAATTCCCCTTTTTAAAAATTAAAGGGATTCGTTCCTTTATCCCAGGGTTTCTACATTCTTATTTCCCTTAAGATGCTTACGGAACTTTTTTTTACTAACTAAAAAATATTTTTATAGATTCGAGAGAATTATAGAGCTTAATCAATTAAAAAATTAAAACACATTTTTCAAAAATTATATTTTAGTTTTTTAATTTTGGTAATGCTTAACCAGTACTTAAAAACGTTTTTATACCACGTCCTTAATTGGTCACAACAGATAGCTTGACTCAGATGCCACCTTTTCAAATTTTTTTCCTTTTTTTGTTTTTTCCTTGATGTTTGAAGCACCTTTTCCTTTTAATTTTTCCCCTTCCCAAAAAATCGAGAACCATTTTCCCGCTCTCAACCGAAAAACAGGTAGTAATCGTTTTACAGACGACGCCCCGGGACGCAAGGATCAGCTGAACTTTCTGATGATACCATCTTCTGTACCATATTTGTTGACGCGGGAGAACTCTACCATGAGACTGGAAGAATAGAATATACTGTAAACTATGCTTCTTTTTTAAAAAAATTTACATTTTTATTTAAGAGATCCATTTAAATTATTTTTTTGAATAATTAAAAAAAGAACTTTTTATTAACCTTGATTATTTTTTTGTTTTTTAGGTTTTTGGGATGAAAAGAAGGCCCGCGTCATAATACCATGAAAATGGCAATTTATTAAAGTATGAATTATTGAAAGCGAAAAGGACATCTAATAAAAAATTTTTTTGTTTTATTTACGAAACCGGTTAGTCCCGTAGTTCTCAGTGGCGTAGCTATGGGGGGACTAGGGGGGGCAGTGCCCGGGCTTAAGCTCAAAAGGCCCGGCCCCCTTAGCGAGCTTAAAAAAGAGTTAAAAAATATTCCAAAAAAACCCACTTTTCAAAAATCTTTAATGGTTCGAACTGAACTTGCAAAACAGTTTTAAACGTGTCTTTTTAAAAAAAAAGATTTTTTAGATTCCCTTAAACTAATAATCCTGTTGATAGATCACGATAAAATTTAAAATATCCTTTTGACAGTCGCAAAAAAATTGAAGTTAAACATGTTTTAAATTCATCGAAACATTGAAGGTTTAAAATAGAAAGATTTTTATGAGTGTTTATTAGTTATTACAGTACATAAGTATCTCAAGTATATTTTTGCACGAATTTAAAAAAAAATACAATTTTGTTCCCCCTATAAAACATTATAAAGCAAATTTGGGGTTATCAATCTTTTTCTCCTTTAACTAGTCTTGAACCCCAATTTTAGACCAAAATTTTTGGGGGACTAATTGTTTTAAAAGAAATTATTTTAATCGATATTAATAATATTATTAATATTTTTTATTTTTTAATTATTTGGAAAAACTATGTCAAGTTTTTTTGGGGTTTTTTTTGGGGTTTTATAAATAGACATTTAGGTATCCCTATTGAAATGTGGTTTTTTTTAGCTATAAATTGAATTTTTTTTTTTTAAAATTAACTAACTAACCCCTTTTTATTTTTTCCCCTGCGCCCTCGGTTACGTAGCCCTCCACTGGTGAAGACATATAGGGGGTTCCCCTTTTTTTATTGAACTATTATTTTAATGAAAATATTTTTAAAAAATTTTATCCATTTTACTACAAAAAAATTTTTTCTAGGTTTTTTCAACACAGCATTTCTTTTTTAAATAATATTTTTTGGGGGACATTTTTTAAAATGTACTAATAAAAAAAAATACAAACTTGAACAAAGATTCCAAATGGATTTCTGTTGCTATAGCGCAAGCAAAGTTTTAATTAGTCTTTTGGGGGAGCTTATAAGTGTACGCTATAAGAGTACAAAAGCAATAATTAGCTGACTTAATTAACTAAATTTTTTACCTATTTTTTAAACCTTTTTTAAATGATAAAAAAAAAAATAATTTTTCTTGGACCAAAACCGAAGATCCTTTTATTTTTCCTTCAATAATGGCTGTCAGTAAATCTAAGTAATTTTTAACATTTTCGCATTATAAGAAGAGTCTCATGCTTTAATAAGCAATCTTCAAAAAAATTTATAAAAAAGCAAAAAAACGCTGCCCATAAAAATTTTTGTAATAAAAAGCTTTTTTCGCGGGGGCAGTCCTGGATGAGTTTAGAATTATTTTCATGCGCAGAAAATGAGCGTTCGCGGTTAAACCGGGGAATTTTTAGTTTAAATCTTCCGTTCGCGGATGTTTTGTCATTGTTCGAATCAGTCCGAATGTTTCCGATCCGGGCTTTTGGGAAATTTTTAGTTCGGGGCTTGCGGAGTTTTTTTAAAGATATTTTTTCTGTTTACCCTTTTTTTTTGTTTTATTAAATTACGGGGAAATGGTGCTCAATTTCATTTTATTTTAACCAAATTTTAACTGATTTTAATTGTTTGTGCTTAAAATGAAAAATTTTTTTGGGTTGTTCTATTATAAGGGTACTTTGTAACATCTAATTTTTTTTAAATTTAAATCTTTTTTTTTTTAGATTAGTTGACCATGTCTGATCATTTCAGTTCCAGGATAGGACTTAGAACCCCCCGAAGTTTGAAGCCAAAAAAAGTTGGATATTTTAAAAAAATTGCCCCCCCCAAATTTGATAAAAACCTCATTTTCAACATTTTCGAATGAGCTCAGCACTGACTAATGAACTGGCAGATCGATTTGCTGCATTAATATTATAAAGAACAAAAGGAGACTCAAAAAATAACTCCATTAAAATTTATTACAGTATTTTTTGGTTCATTGGAAATGAGGCGGAGTCTTTTAGGAATGTTATCGATTTAACTAAGAAGAGTCAGTTTTTAAAGGTTGAAGAAGGGTGTCATATTTTTTAAGTAACTTGTCCTTAAAGTTTTAATGGCCTGATAACGAGGAAAAAGTGGAAATAGAGCAACATTTTTTAAATCAATTTTCCGGAGAATTGGTATTATTGATGGTACACACGTAAAAATAGATGCCGCTGAAGATCCCGATTCATTTTAAACAGGAAACATTTTTTTTCTATACAGGTAATTTTTTAACTATAAATAATTACAGTAATTTTTACAATAAATTTCAAATTTATACTAAATCATTTTTTAGGCGCAAGTAGTGTGTGATCCCAAAGAAAAATCAAACATATTTGTAGGATATCCTTAGTTCATGATAGCAGGGTCTTAAGAACTTCCCCATTGTTTAAACCCTTAAAAGAAAAGTGTGGTGATAAGTTTATCATTGGTGACAGTGGAATCCATTTTAAAAATCTTTTAACCCCCTTTAAGGACAATGGACACCTTACTAGACGACAAAAAAATTATAATTTTATTCTTTCTAAAAATAGATATTTAATTGAGCATTGTTTTGGAATTATGAAGCAGAAATTCAGACAATTATATCATGTCAAAATAAAGAATATAGAAGACATTGTTCATTTAATACGAGCTTGTGCAGTTTTGCATAATATATGCATAGAGGAGCAATTGCCAGAAGAGGAAATACATAATATTAGACAAGAAATTGTTATTGAAGGAAATGTCAATGAAGCTGATCAGGATGATAGAAATGGCATTATGAAAAGGAATGAAATAATGAATAGTTTGCGTTTTGTACTACAAGTTTAAAACAATAAATAAAATTTGAAGAGTAACGTGTTTTTATTTTTATTTAAAATAAAAGATTTTTATATAACATAATTTATTAAATTAATAGTTCTAGCATACCTAAAGATATGCACAAATAACCTCTTACAAAATAATTAAACAAAAATAAATAATTTGAAATAAGTTTTATTAATCACTCAGTGAAACTAAACAAATAAAAATATTTAAAGCAAAAATAAACTTAATACCCTTTTTCAGGTACAGATTTTAACTGATCACAGTGTAGGAACAAAAAAACAAAATTAACCCTAAACTAAATAACAAACAAAAAGTTCTAATTTCTAAAGGCAATAATTATTCAAAACTCCAAAGAATATCTCAACCAAATCATTACAAATAAAAACAGGAACTAGTTAATAAATTGAACATTATCAATATAGATTAATGTTGTTGTCTAAATGTTGTTTAAAAATTGGTTTTTCTCCCTGAAGTATATCATTTTTTCTTTTTTTTTTCAGCTAATTTCTTATCCTCTATTTCTAGTCTTTTTTTATAATATTCTCTCCTATCTTCTCTAATTTCTTTCAAAGTATTATTTTGATTTTCCTATTTTGGTATTTTTGTTGTTTCTTCTTTTAGATGGCTCATCTGAACTTTGTGCCAGGCTAGTAGGAATCTCAACACCTAAAATACATTAACACTGCCATTAACGATTTTAAAGTAAAATTCAGATATACATGATTAAAAAGTAAGTATAAACCTTTAAGAAATGTATTGCTGGCACGAAAATAAAAGATTGTTCTTCTTTAACATCGGAGTGGAATTCTTTTAAAATGAGCTACGGTAAGCCCTTTGAATAGGCACCCTGAATGGGTGGTTTTTACATTTTTTGGGGAACCAAACCTAATTAAGAATTAAAATTTGGCAGATTTTATAAACATTTGTTGCTAAATCAGATTCAGACAAAAAAACCTTAAAATATGTTATACTGTGAGTATACCTTGTAAATTAGCTTCAACTGGGTCATTTTCCTTGTCTGCTTCAACAGTTTTAGGATGGGAAACTGTTTCAGATGAAAGTAACATTACCGGATTTATATTTTTTTTATGTCCCAGGATTGCTTCCATAACATCTGCATACTCAAAATCCTGTCTTCCCCTGCCTGTCTGCCTATTGTTGTCAACAAATTTTTTATATCCTCTTTCCAGCACTTTCCACCTATTCTCAGTTTCCAGCTGTGATATGAATTTGTAATTTTTTTTGGAGCTCTTTAGCAATCTCCTCGTACATTTTTTTTAAGCTTTTAATGCTTAAAGAGCCAACCATAGATCTATATTTTTTATAGACTTCTAAAAACATTAAGGTATTTTGATGGTTCCACCTAAATGGGGCATCGTCTTGACCAGAGTTAGATGGGTAAAAGGCAGATGCATTAAATTGTAAGAACTGGGATAACTCTAAAAAACAATTAATATAAGACATTTTACCCATAAAGTAATCTACTTAATTATTGGTTTACTAGCTCTGATTTTACCCAAAGCTAAAAGTTAAAAACAAGTATTTTTTCTATTTTACTTAAAGCTAAAAATAGAAAAATACTCAAGGCAATAAAAAACCTTCTTACCTTCTTCATAATTGTCATTAGCCATTTCTCTGTTTTAACACAAACGGAAAGTTTATAAATTGGCCTTTAATCTGTACTGTTAAAAAAAACAAACCACAAAAGATTACCAAAACCAAAACATAACCTATAAACTAACCCAAGTTGACAGGCCGTTGTCCGTTCGCGGTTGAAATAAATCCCGAACCGATTATGAATCACGCATGCGCATAACCTTAAAGGATAAAGGGTTCCGGCCTCATCCGGGATGCGTTCAGAACTGTCACCGCGAACAAAGCTAATAAGACCCGGTTGGGTACCCATTGGTCCATCCACACCAATTACTTGTCCTCATAAACTCATTGATCACCTCTTTTTCTGTCATAAATTTACATATGTGGTTTATCATGCCATTAATATGAAAATGGCTCTAATCATGCCATAAAATTTTGGGAATAATTTTTACACGTTGTTTGTATAAAACTAAAAAAATGGCAAGGAAATCCATCTTTTTTGTGGGATTTTCCGGTTCCTCTTTATGCACCAGCTTACTTTTGTATGGGTGGAAGGCGTTATTCTTTAATCTCGGCTTAGGCCTAAGTACTAACGTAACGTGGGTGTCTTAAGTGTGATGAGAGAAAGTTTGTTTCTTAGTCTGGACACTCTAGGGATAAAGAAACAAAGAAAGGGATAAAGAAAACAGAAAAATAAAACTTAAAAATCAAGAAATAATATTAAGGAAGAATTGTTCTATGGACTGCGAACGTTACGTCACGTGTTCTTAGACCCCCCGTCCCCTCTTGTCACATCTTGTCATACTAAGCAATACCCACTCCCCACTGTTATGCGAACGTATTTTATGAACGACCCCTAAGATGAACAGCTCTTCTTTGAAAGGAATCAAGAATACTAGAAGTTTTAGGAGACGCCATTTTCCTGACATGGGATCAATATTCTAGAGAGGGTCTGATTTGGGATACTTACAGAGTATACAGATTGGAAGAAGAGAAATTCTTTCTGGCTCGAAAGAGGAATCTAGGCTTTTAGCAATGGCAGACTTTTTTTCGCGACAGCGAGTCTAACTGGGTTTGAGGTCATTAAACTAAACAAGATTTTTGGCGGCCCAATTCAAGATTAGTTTAAAGTCTTATGAAAAAGATATCTGTATTGACCTACGCTTGGTTTCCAAATCAGGCTTATTGACAGGCTTGAGAAATTGAATATTAGATTGGAGGGTACTATGGTCAGCAAAACTATGAATAAGATTAATTGTGGAAAAGAGAAGATCGTTAATGTAAGGAAAAAACAGAGTCGGTGCCAGTACTGAGCCCTGAGGCACCCCAGCATCAATTTGGTAGAAGCTGGAAGAATAGCCAACTACAATGTACGTCGATTAGAGAGGAGACTTGAAAGCCAAGAACAAAGCTTAGGTAGAAGACCGTACAAAGGAAATTTGTTAAGGAGCCCATCATGTCAGACCTGTTCAAGAGCTTTGGATGTTGTAAGAGCAACGATTGGGAATGCCAAAAAGAACTGGAAGTCCTGGGAAAACACAACGGGGTAACCCGGAAGCGGATGAGCTAGCAAGACATGGATCTTCCACACCATATTTTGGACCAAAACCACTTGGAGTGACCAAAACCACAGCACGAGGGCAAACCAGGGAATGGATCCGAAACAAACACGAGGAATATTGGGAAAAACATTACCTTAAAGGTTTTTAAAATTTGCCGGATGTGGCCCTAAATATTCTTGTATCGGCTATCAACCATTCAAAAATAGCTGTCGCCAAACCCTTATATAAGAGTGGTGACCCCAACGAGCCAGCGAATTTTCGACCCATTTCTCTTCTACCTACCCTTTCAAAAATCATTGAAAGGCTGGTCAAGTCTAGAATGATTAGCTTTTTTGAACGCCACAAACTACTATCCTTAGATCAATTTGGCTTTCAGGTTTCAAAGAGCACTCAAGATGCCATCTTCGCTCTCCTTGAAAGAGTTTATACAGGGCTTAATGAGGGGGATGTTGCTGCAGCGGTATTCTGTGATTTTTCCAAAGCATTTGACTGCGTCAATCACATAGTACTGTTTGATAAACTGTATAGTTACGGATTTGGGGAAGTTTCCTTAGACTGGCTACGATCATACATATCTAACAAAAAACAAATCGTGGAAACATCTAGTGGAACTTCACGGATGCAGACAATAAGGCAAGGCGTACCTCAAGGGTCAGTCCTGGGACCATTATTGTTTTTGATTTACATTAATGACTTCAATAATATTGGTATAGATGGAAAGTTCACATTATTTGCAGATGATACAACTATTCTGTGGCGCGGATCAAACTCGCATAATATTATTGCTTCCCTAACCAATGATTTAATCACATTGAAGGATTGGTGTGATGCGAATTCTCTTTGTCTTAACATTGCAAAAACTAACAACATAACTTTTAAATTTTCAACCAACGATATAACCATTGAAACTAGTGTAGTAGAAAACAAATCTGTGACCAAATTTCTCGATATATACATTAACAATCTAAAATTCAATGAGCAGGTTTCTAAATTAAAAAGAAAACTTGCTTCTGGCTGCTACGAGGTCAGGGTGGTTTACAAGGAGCTGGGACAGTCACTGGCAAAGACTGTCTATTTTTCCTTATTAGAATCTCACCTAAGATATGGAATTGCTTTTTGGCGTTTCTGTAGTAGGCTGCTATTTCAATCAGTGTTTGTACTCCAGAAGAGAGCTTTACGTTTCATGTGCGGAATTCTACCGAGAAAACACTGTCGGCCGTATTTTCTGAGGGAAAAAATCTTGACTCTGCCATGTATTTTTATATTAGAGATGACCATGCTTATTAACAGGAAATATAAAAACAATGAAATATGCAGCGTTTATAATACACACAATAAAAATAAATTAAGACTTCCAATACCTGCAAGCACCGTTACAAAAAAGTCTATAATATATGAATCTTTAAAAATGTACAACCATCTACCGGTTTCTTTGGGAAATATAAAAGATATAAAACACTTTAAAAAATAAGTTGAAAAAATGTTGGAAGTAAAGGCATATTATAATTTGGATGAATTTTATGCAGACACTTTGTCGGATGCCTAATACAAAATGGATATAAAAAACAAACGATCCAACGCGCACTCAAAAGAAAAGAGAAACCGCAGGCAAACGAAGAGGAGAGAAATAAAGCCCTTATACCCTATGTAAAAGGAATAACAGACAAAATTGGCAAAGTACTCAAACGACACAACATCACCCCCATCTACACGACAAGCAGAAAAATCAGAGATATTCTACCAACACCAAAGGACAAAATCCCCTTAGAAAATCAAGGTGTATACGAAATACCCTGCAAACAATGCAACCTTTCTTATATCGGACAGACCAACAGAAAAATTAGCGCAAGGAGAGAAGAACACATAAACGCAGTAAAGAACAGAACAACAACTTCTTCTTTAGTACGCCACATTCTAAACACCGGACACAAAATCGATTTTCCCAACACTAGGATGCTTGCTACCTGCGAAAAGCTACCGAAGAGAATTGTGAGGGAGTCCGTTGAAATTGAAAAGAGACCTGAAAACCTGAACAACCGTGACGACAGCCAACGTTTGCCAAATACCTGGAAAATTGTCTTGATAAACAATAGAATTAGACCTACCAGAGAAAATAAACAACATACAAATAGCCCTCACCCGTCGACGACAACAGGTCCGATAACACGCAGCCGAGCGAGACAGCTTTGATAATGGCAAATGTGATTTTGCCGAAACGTCAGCAAACAATCTGTCCTTTCCAGGACAACAACACACGAGTTACCGACAGAAAAACGTTAACACATTTTACTCGTGAGAACCTGCGACAAAACATATATATATATATATATATATATATATATATATATATATATATATATATATATATATATATATATATATATATATATATATATATATATATATATATATATATATATATATATATATATATATATATATATATATATATATATATATATATATTAGTCCCTAAGACGCCTTGTCTATGAAAATGTATATTTTTTAAAGACAATAGAGCATATTTTGATTGATTTTTTTATCTTTGTGACAACTCAGGAAGGAATGGCATATACATATATACTATATTAGACATATACATATACATATATACTCCTAAATACCAGAGTACCGTGAGTGCCGGGTTTTTCGATGTTTAACCCATCTTTTATGCCCCAGTTCCGTCAACGCTGCCCAAGCACTGAAACATGCAAATATTGCATTTCATAGCACCTTTTAGACAACGCGGTAGTGCCACCACGGACGTTATTTTAAATAACTACTACCTAAATATGTCTGCCCGGCGGGGCTGGGATTCATACCCCGGCGCGGCGAGCCGAGGCTCTGACCACTACGCTACCGGACAGACAATTGATTAGGCTTTATAGGGGGCCCATCCAAAAGAACAAAGTAAGAACTACTCGGATAAAGTAAGAAAAGACTTCGCATAACAGTAGGGCTACCAACAGGGCACGACAACCTAAGAGGACGCCTACACAAGATAGGCTCATACAATGGGGAACCAAGTTGCAGAAAGTGCGACGAGGGGGAAGAAACAGCCTACCATTTACTGTGCGAATGTGAAGCGATGAATCACAAAAGACGGGTATTATTTGGGCAAGCGGAAATGAGCCCACAGGAATATATTAACCAATCTTGGGATTATTCAGACTTGTAGAAGGAATGAGACTAATAGAAGAATTGGTATAAAAGATAATGAGAGATTGAGCACAAAAAGCCCAAGAGGCTGCGCTACCTCCGGAAATGAATCAAGACGGCTCTTATGTAAAATTGTGTCTTTTTCTAAATACTCTTAGATTTGAGAAATAATGAATTTTTCCATTACCTTATGAACAACAAAAAAAGATATAGGTCTATACTTTAAAGAAACAGTTTTACATCTTTTTTTTGGACAGGTTGCACACGTGCAATTTTCCAACTCTTCGAAAAAAAGCTCGTGTCGTAAGAGATTCGAAAGAGACCAGTTAGGATAGGTGCAAGCTCGGGAGCACATTTTTTTATGACGATTGCTGGCAGGCCATCCAGCCCAGACGATTTTTTTGATATTAAGAAAAGAAAGGATACGTTTCGTCTGCTTAAGTTTAAAAATTATATCGGACATTTTATAGTGACAGGGGTAACTGTTGAAAGAGGCAGCGGTGCTTCTGTGCTTATATTCTCACCTTCTCCATGCTATGTTGTAGACATTCGATATTCTATGTCAACTAGTGATATATCTAAGTTTTCTTTGTACTCTTTACCGTTTTTAAATTAGTTTACAACTATTGCAGAAAAAAGCTGTCTCTATGATAATTATTAAGATTTGATAACGAGACGTTTCAGTCTAAACAACAGTTGCTAATCAAGGCCTTTATTATAAAAAGTGAAAATAAAAACAAAATATAGCGCAAAAATAGTAATAAGACATAGTTACAAACACAATTGACCAATGAAGGGACCTTTCTTCATTTGTATTTGCTTACATTATTCTCAAATAAATATAGCTTGATTATAGCCTATGAAACCTAAAAAAAATAACCTTGAAATGGTTTTTAGAAGTCCAATAGTATGAAATGAAAAACACTGTGAATAACTTTATACAACATTTTTAGAGGAAAATCATATGTTTTTTTTTAATACTGCCTCAAATAATCCTATTAAAACAATGATTCTAAAAAATAAGTGATTCCGTATAAGTATGTCTAAAACTACTGGACTTACCGATTTTGTGAATAAAACTTTTAGGTTTTAAAATTAAAAGTACTTTTTATAAAATTGATTTATTCATCATAATTAAAGATAATGTTAATACTTACGTTAAATCTGGTACATATTTAAAACGAAATATTTATCAAAATGTTACGATACTAGAAAGTTACCTATGATACCGTAGAACTTATGCATATAGTAAAAGTTTATCTAAATGATCTTTCTGTTTGTTAAAATCTGACTAATCTAAGATAATACGGGTCAATTAAAGAATTAATCTTGTTACATTTTTCATATGTTAATTTGGGTAGCATAATTTATATTACCATGAAATGAATATTACATTAGAATATTTTGATCTTTTATAAAGTTTAGGAGTACCTTATTTAAAGTGAAATATTTTTTAAAAATTGAAAAACTTGAATCAAAAATAGCCACATTTTTAAAATAAGAAATGGAAAGTGCAGCTCAGAGTACCGTAAGGCTTGGGGGAGTTCTGTTGATGTTTGTGAGAAGTTTTTTGGTAACAACAAAGATCCAAATTACAAAAAGATAGTAAAGGAATTAATCAAGATTTACGAAGCTATAGGGTGTTTGATGAGCCTCAAGGTTTACTTTTTGAATTCTCATTTAGACAAATTTCCAGAAAATCTGGAAGATTACAGTGAGAAGAAGGGGAAATGTTCCATCAGGATATTAAAGAAATGGAGAGACGTTATTAAGGTTTTGGGACATCAAAATATCGGCTGATTACAGCTGAAATCTGCAAAGGGATACTTTCGTGGAACACAAAAAAAAGGCCTTGAGAAGGAATTTTAACGGAAGATGTAGACCCCATCAGCGAGTGCGCCGAAAATGAATTTTAAACGTTAGACATAGAGAGAGGCAAGGGAACTCACTTAAAACAGGCACAGTTTTATCGCTATCCCGGGCTTCTGAGATTATGTTTTTGGCCCTCTCTCAACTGCCAGGTTGTCCGTGGAGGGTAAACATACTTACAGCACTCTGAACTGCGCTTTCCACTAAAAATAAAAAAGTAGACATTATTTATACCAACTGGATACCGTTTTATCGCATCACGGGCTTTTAAGGTTATGTTTCTCGGCTCAAATCCATCGGGAAGGTACCTTCGGGGGGTAATAATAGAAACAATAGAAACTTTTTAAAGTGTGCAGTTCCAACAAAAAAGTCGCGGCTGGAATCACTTTTAGCAAAAGGACACTGAGTTTTCGATAACATGTATTTTTGAGGTTATGTTTCTCGGTCCAAATCCATCAGGAGAGTATCATCGGAAGGGGGAAATACTGGGAACAATAGAAACTCTTTAAAATGTCAAATCTCATAAAATCATTCAAGGTGGACATCACTTTTAGCAAAGGAATACTGTATTTTCGATTTGTGGTATGTTTAAGGTTATGTTATTCGGCCCAGATCACTTGAGGTAGTATCGTTTAACTGGGAAAAGACTCGAGACACTGCAGAAAGTAAACTCTAGCAAAAAAAAAGATGAAATTGGAAAAATTTACACCAACTAAATATCATATTTTTTATTAGCATGAATTTTGAAAATATGTTCGCTGTTTTCAAAAAACTGTGACGTGATGGGGCCAAACGGACCTCAGATTCGTGTTCAGCGCGCAAAATACCTAAAGATCACATAATTTTCTTAAAAGGGCATGGCTTTTTATTTTTTTATAAACCTGTGTAATTTATTAGGTTTAATTTTTTGCATGTTTAAATCTGCGGCCTTTAAAAATATGCAAAGTGAAAAGTTGGCTGTGAATCAAGTAATTTGTGTTAATTGAGATGCATTCGTTAATTTGTGTTTAGCCATTTACTTGTTTTGTATTATGATATAATTTGAATATTTCACGATTTTGTCAAAGATTTAAGATGCATCAGGTACGGGGAAATCTAAAAGTCTAAAAGATAACGACGTCGGAGGGTACATCACATCTATTATATAAAATATCAAAGAGTACGAGACCCAGATTTCTCAGAAAACAAAGATCTGAAATTCTATTCATAAGTCATTCTATCGACCACCACCACCATAGCTGGGTATTGTGAAACAAAGGCAGATATAAATGGAATAGATAATAAGATGGTGACAGGTTAGGTCAAAAAGATAAAAAAAAAGATAAATTAAAATTATTCGGAATTGCATGCCAATGAAGAGGATTGAAGTTTTTGTTAAAATTTTAGTTTGGGAAATCTGGCGTGCACCGCTCGTTGGAAGAAGGTGGAAAATTACGGGAAAATCTTGTGCAAATTTTTAGCAACTTTTGGTGATAATGTTAAGATAATTAACTTTTAAATTTATTTTTAAAAGGCATTGTTGAAACATTACTAAAAATTTAACAATGATGTTCTAGAAATAAATGTGTCCTTGACCACGAGTTAATTGTAACACAAAAAGAAAAAAAAATACATGATTTAAATTTGGTATATTTTCGAAAAATATTTTTTACGCCTTGATTCACTGTGCAATGAACGTCTATGAATTTAATATTTGCAATGCAAAGTGTATACAGTGTTGGCAATTGTGGTGATGCATGTATTTAAATTTTAGAAATTATGAGAACACAGTTAAATGGACAAAATTCTCTAAAATTTTGTCCATTTTACCATGTTTCGATCTTTCATAGTTTCTAAGATTCCAATACAACTGAAACGTGGCATATTTTATAAAGCTCTGTTTTCTCCTTACTTGTAATTGTTAATCCGTAAACCATTTTTAAATCAATTTGTCATGTTAAAAAATGGACGTCATTTTGGATTTTTCCATTTTTAAACTAAACATAAACCCCTTTTTATTTATGTTTAAAAAGTTTTTACTTAAGAAAACTATCAAATTTCAAAAAAGCTTATTTTATTTTATTACGCCAATATTACACCTTTGGATTTCTTTTTGTGGGGCACGTTAAAAACGAAATTTTGGAATTTAAACCACCTCAAACGTTGGCAGGACTCAAAGAAAGAGCTCGGTGAGTTTTTGCTAATACCAGAAATACAATTTGACGAGTGACAAATACTGTTTAGAAAAATGTCGTTGCGTTATTTTGTTTAATAATTCAAATGGTTTTATTGTATTTTTAGTCAAAGATTTTTTTTTGTTCTGCATGTGATTCTATATTAAATATTTTTATTAAATATTACAAAAATTAATTTGGTGTTATCATGGCTATCCAAAGACCACCAGAAAAAACCACTTTTGTGGTATTTTCTTTGGCTTTTCTTTAAGAAGTACGAACTTGTTATACGTTATAAAAGGGGGTTTTCAGGTTACCTTAAAAATTAAAAAATCCAATAAGGTGTCCATAATAAATTAAAACAACTATCCAATCCATACACATTGCGCTGTCATATTTGAATTTTTGCAAAATGTACTATTGTTGACAAAATGGTGAATTAGTTTAAATCTGATAAAACTTCATGGCGCCATTTCCTATAATAACGAAAAATCATAAACACTGGAATAAACTCCTGCGTTTCATGTAGAGACAATTTTATTAATGAAATTTTATTCTGGCTCTTATAAAAATACAGAATGATTTAAATATTATCCTACAAAAAGATTAAAATTTTCCATGCAATAACGAAAAAAAAAATTCAAGTATTTTTGGAAACGTCCTAGAATATAAGAAACTTCTTTACTTAAGCTAGAGATGTTTGACTGTACTCCTAAACTTGAAACCAAATTGTTGAATGATTCATGACCGCTCCGCCTCATTGCCCACTACATAACATAGTACGGGCTATAAATTTGGACCCCAGTTTTTTAGTCTTTTTCTTTATTTACTTTTATTAATAAAAATCAAGTTTTTTTTATCTAATCATCTTAGTGTTCAAAATCGTTAAAATGTTTTTTTAGGTTTACTACATTAAACTTTGCAAAATTTTTGAAGGGTTGCAAAATCATCTAAACATTTCTGTTAATAGTTTACAACATGATAAAAATAAGTTTGGGGCACCAATTTCGATATCACGCACGTGTGAATTAAAATAACATTTTTTTGCACACATGCACAAAAGGAAATTTTAACAAGTAGATAATGTTATTTACCTTTGTAACTACGTTATCGCTATATCCAGCAACTTCTGGATACCTAGGAGTCTTAGCGTGGTGTCTTCTTCGTTCTCCATTAGCATTTCTTCGTTCTCGATCGCTGCTGCTCGAATCTTTTCTATGCTTGTTTACTGATCCACCAGTAAACATCATCTTGAAAGAGTTTCTTAGAAGCACTTAGTTTGATTAAACATTATTTCACATACTGAAGTTTTTTTTCTATTACTGTATTTAGGCATGAACACCAATGACAAAGTTTTTTAGGGAAAGTATCACATTGAAACGTCATTTTTCTGGGTTAATTTGTTTCTTTTAAAGGTCTTTATTTATACAGGGTCTTTTAAAAATGCTTGCATTTATTAGGAAAAACGTTTACGAAGCAAACAAATATGTTTTTTTAGGTTATAGAATTGTGGAGAGCTAGGGTCATTAAATTTAGTTTAATCATTTACTTGCATAAATTACCTCTCCCCCATTTCGACGACCATTCCCTGTGGATAAAGCCTGATAGATCCAAATAAAATACGATGTTTAATTGTAAGTTATGATAAACTATTGTATTTTTAAAACAGCAATTCCGAATATTTCCAGATTGACGAAAAAATAATGGATTCGTGTAGTTTGTATAGTTTTCCCAGGGATTATGATCAGAAAAATAAAAAGAAAAGCAAAAGTATCGGCAGTTCGACTTATTGTTTTGCTAAAGAGAAATTCATAATGTTTTTTATGAAAATTTGTCAGTTAAGTTTTGATAGAATTTCTATCTGGACATCTTTTAATTCAGATAACCTAACATTTTCTATAAGCCTTTTTCGACAGGGTTGCAATGGAGTCCTGAAAGTTCTGAAGCTTATTTTGCCTTATAATAAAACATATTTTTACAATACTTGATGTTTAAACCAAATTAGAAAAAATATATTCATGTGGGTATTCATGCATTTGTTAATTAAAACCTTATTTCTAAATTACATCCTGTATTATAAGAATTTATCTAGCAAATTCGAGATTCTACGATCCTTCTCCACATTTTTATAAAAGGTGACAGAACTCTTTGCACAGAGCAGTTCAAAGTTGAACGCTTTACTATTAATTTGAAAACAGTAACAACTGAACAATTACCATAGTTAAAGAACTTATAGTTTCGTCTGTTACTCTGTGACCATACATTTTAAATTAATTAAATATACAAAATATACTTTGTCACTTCTGATATATTATATTTAGCTGTGACAGTGGTTTCGTACTACAACTACATCTTGTCACTGGAACGTTTTGAAGTTCTAGTTTTACTACGTCACGGCTAAACAGATTTATTTGTGACTTATAACAAAGCATATTTTGTTTATTTTAGTAATTTAATTCAGTTGCATTCTTGATTGTCAAAAAAAAAAGATAAAGAACCACGATTTGTGTTCCTATACCTACGGGGTGTTTCGGAACAATACTTTTTAAACGATACTAACAGATCGCAACTAATTAATTGGCACAGTAATTACACAAGATATATCGGAATGGGCTTCAGTTACGACGGAGGTTAAATTAGTGTTAGCCAGAATCATAATGCATTGCGTATGTTTTAGGTTTCGAAAGCAGACACCTAACTGTGGCTCTTCTTTTATTATTGGTAACATTTTGAGGTTTTTAAACATATTTGATATTAAAAGCAATATAATAATGTTGCTTATTTGCAAAAGTTAAAACGTTATTTAAACTTTGCATCACTTATTTTAAAATTTTTCAGTCCTAATATAGATATTTCGGAAAAACGTAGTAACGAAGACAAAAATCCTTCCAAAAAACTATAAGAAAGTTAAGTATTTTACTAAAAAATATGTTAATATTGGCTAGATAAAGTATATTACTAAAAATAACAGGTGACATTTTTGCGAGCGAATCTGCATGATTTTTAATTTAAATTAAAGCACAATCTAATGTCAAACCAAAATTTTATTTAAATATAATTATTAAAAAAATAATAATTTAAAAACTACAGCTAGAATAACTGATTAAAAATCAAACACATTTGAACTTTAAATATATTATATAAAAAGAATTTTACTAAACACTCACAAGTACATCATTTTGACTTGTAGACATAAATACATTTTCTGACTGAAGGCTTTAAAATTATTATTGCTAATTTAAATATTTGTAAAAGTAAACTTCGTAAACTTTTTAAAGTATTTTTAAAAAATAAATTAAACTTAAAGTACGTATCAAATCATATTTAAATGTCGAACAGCCGATATTTACATATTCATTTCTTTTTAATCTTTTACATATTAATTAGTAAATTTGTATTCCAAGGCATTTTAATTATTAACTTTATTATATATATATATATATATATATATATATATATATATATATATATATATATATATATATATATATATATATCTATATATAATAATATTATATATATATATATATATATATATATATATATATATATATATTTAAATCTCGGGACAGTCTACGAACGAAAAAGGCCTATTTGGAGATTTGGAGGACAAGAAAAAATTCTACTAGTAGCAGGTTCCATAGTCTGGACACTCTGGTACAAAGCTCTGGGGCAACCCATATTAATTTGGAAAAAGCTGAATAATGACTACCTACAATAACTGATATACATCGATTAGAAAGGAAACTGGAGAACCAAGAACCAAGCTTAGGTTGAAGACCGCAGGAAGGAAGTTTGTTAAGGAGCCCATCATGCTAGACCTGGTTAAAGCTTTGGATATGTTAAGAGTAACGAACTGGAATTCATCAAGAAAATCAAGGGACTTTTTTCAGTTGTGTCAGACAAACAAAAGATCTGCTATGGATCTTTTGTGACGGAATGTATACTGTCTGCCATGTAAAGTTTTGTGTTTTTAAAAATACTTCAAGATTTGGGAATTAATGATTTCTCCATTACCTTACAAATAATGAAAACAAGAGACATAGGTCTATATTTACAAGGAAGAGTTTTGGATCCTATCTTGGGGACAGGTTGCACACGTGCAGCTTTACAGTTCTCCGAATAAAAGGTGATTGCTAAGAAAAAAAAAGGATACGCTTGATCTGTTTGAACTTAAAAATGGCGGACATTTTATAAGTCACAGGGACTGCTGTCGAAAAAGCCAGATTAACGGGGGGATCAAGGGTAAAATTAGCAGTAAAGTGCCTGGCAAAAAGTTCGGTTTTTCCTTTAGAGGTAGAAATAAGTTCAACTTTAAAGATTTGGTGTGGAAGAGAATTTGCACAAAAGTTTTGACTAATTTTTTGGCAAAAGACCAGAAGGATTTAGGGGCATCAAGAAAGAAAGGACTTTCTCTTTAATACGATTATTAAAACATTCTTTGTCTTCTGAGGTAGCTTGATAATACTGATTTTTGCTTCAATGTTATAATACCGATTTTCGGGACTAGGGTTTTGAAGAAACTCTTTGTCAGCTTGGATTGTCAAAATTCTGACTTGGTTACAGGATCTAGAACACAACGGTTTGTGATGTAAAGGTTTGTGGTTCTTATGCTGCTATTAGTAACATAGGTATCAATGCACAGTTGAATTGTTTCGGTAAGTTGTTTTCAAATTTCAAAAGGATCATGAGAGAAAAAGCAGTTAGGATCCCAAGGGTGGATGGCAAAGAAATATCTTAGATCATCCCAGTCGGCCGAGCTGTAGAGCCAGATTATGATACAGTGACCATGATCTGTGCGATCAAGGATTGGTTACTGATGCTTGGTAGAGTTCGGGGTTGAAAGTAAGAAAAAGATCTGAGGGATAGAGTTATGAGTGGGAATACTAGGAAAGTAGGTGGGTTTCATGAAAAGATTGGTCAACGAGTTACTGATCACGAAGGTTTCGGCTGCTCTGCCCTAAGGGTAAGTTTTTGTAGAATCTGGCCAGTCCTTATTGTGAACACCAAAATCGCCAAGAACGAATACTTTTGCCAATGGAATCTGGCAAATAATAGGAAGACATTCATTATATTAATATATTGAAGACTAAGGAAGATCTTAGAATATTTATTTATACAATAATTTGACCGAGTTTTTTTGACTTGGCAAGTTTTTACTGATCTGTCTATATTAATGAATATTATTTTTTAATATCACAATAATACAGACAGTTTTTTTTATGAATACAGACAGATCAGCTAAAATCTTGCCAAGTTAAAAAAGAACCTGGTCTAATTTTAGATCTTAGTACTTTAAGAGGCCAAGATTTTTAAATAGGAACTTGGTCCTATTTTTACATAAGTATTTTTATTATGATATATTTTCTTTTTACCGTCCCTGTTTCAAGCACTCCAAGTAAAACTGTGCAGTTTATGGAATTTTTGCTTTATGTATCCTAAAAACCTACTTACATATCAAATTGCAAGTTTCTACTTCCTTGGAAAGTGCCCCCGAAAATTTTAACAAGTAAATGAATACTTGAGTGAGTGAGTAAGTCAGTCAGTCAGTCAGAAGTAAAATGGGCGATTTTCAAAATCGAATATCTCACAAACCACTTGACACAACTTTTTCAATGTTTTCACAGATAATTAGGATACTTATGTGAATTTAATCAACAATATATATGTTAATTAAGTTTAAAAAGATTTCTTACTTAAATTAAAGATTTAAAATTTCGGATTGGCAAAGTTATTTTTTTTAATATAAATAAATGATGACATTTTTGGTTGCTTTGCGCTCATTTTGATTTTTCTTTTTACTTTTTTAATTTGTGATTTCATTACTAAACCAGGAGTTTTAGATCTTTTCCCCTTGATTTTAATCTAAAATCTCAGTTTTTATTAGTAAAAAGTAACGGCGGCAAACCTAACTCGCCGGCTTATTAAAATTCAAATGCTTTGACCTGACGAAATTTAAACTATAAAGATATTATGTGAAAAAAAAAACTGCTCACTTGTTTACAGAGGTAAGAGAACAAATGGCACGATTAAAAAAATGTTTTTAAACGTAATTTCTTTACTTCAAATAAAAATTAATTTATTTTAGTCATAATAGATAAAATGTTTTTTAGACATATTATTATAAGTGTTTGTATTTAGGTTTTTTATATTATTATTTTATTTTTAATATTAAATTCGTAGATGTTCATTGCACTGTGGAGTGATGCGTAAAAAACTTTCTGAGAATTTACCAAATCAGATCAAAATTTTCTCATACCTTGATGTGAAACGATAACGAAATTATGATAGGGGGAAAATCCGCTAAAACCTTTCATGTAACATAAGACTGCATGCGTCAGGCCGACTTAGGCCGGAACTTGGCGTGGTGCAATACCTTGCGCCTAGATAATAAATATATCCAGTCTCGACAAAGAAATTATTTATTATATTGTATAAGAAAAATAAACGCCTTCTCTGACAAGAAAATTGATTTTCCTCACTTATTTTTGTTTGTGTGGGACAAATTCTTCAAATTTCGCCAGTTTAAGGAATGGATATCAAAAGTCACAAATCCAGGAACTAAAAATCTTTCCGAGAAAAATCCAGTCTACAATATGCATGAGCACGAATATCTAGCAATAACAAACTCAATGAAGTGCAAAAGATTCAAGATATTTTATAAAATGTTATTTTTAATCTAAAAATATTCCCTCATTGTTTGTTGAATATAGAGTGTTTTGATATTGGCAAGACTGAATTCAAGAACAACATTTCACTCTTTTCTTTAGTGTAAGAAAAATGCCTTTTTATAAGTGCAGTAAAAATATAACTTCCTTGGAATTGGCTTTAAATTTAAAACGCTAGTATGAATTATGTTTCAAATATTATTTCGTTTCAATGCTTTAATCGATTTATTGATACGCTTTCCTTAAAAATATTTTTACAATTAGATAGCTTTCTTTCGTAACATTTTTCTAGATCAATTTTTTCTTACATGCAATTTTATTTACAACTTTTGGGTGTTTTTAATGTATAAAAGACTATTTGCGTAATTTTTTTGCAATTTTTACTATTTGCTGTCCACTTTTTGTTTCTATAAATTGCTCCAATTTCTATTTTATGAAAGAGGAATACGGCATGCGTAATTTTTTTGCAGCTGCCCAGCAATTTTAGTAAATATTTCAATCACTTTTAAACATAATTTAATTTGAAGATTTAAAGGAAAGTTTTTTTACGGACCTCTTCACTGTGCAATGAACAACTACGAATTTAATATTTATAATACAAACCATATACAAAGTGTGTAAGTATAAACAAGGATAATTATGAGTTTTTAGTTTAAAGTAAACAATCACGTTTTGTTCTTTATTTACATATAAAAACACATTTTTTAAAATCATGAAACTTATGCTAGTGCTTCTATAAATAAGTAAGCACTTTTTTATAAAAGTGCTTACTTTTTAAATTTTATTAGCTTAAATTTAGTAAGGTAAAATAATCAAAATCTAGTAAGCCTACAAATTAAGTTTGCCGCCCTTACTCTTCTTTGGAGCATCCACCCCTCAAACGACGCTTCGGTTCTGTGGTGTCTATTGTTCTTAAACAGTTTTGACCTCCAGATTTTTTGTACAGATATATATATATATATATATATATATATATATATATATATATATATATATATATATATATTTTATCCGAAAATTATTTAATGACGCTTAAATATATTGTAAAAAAAAATATTTTAATAGTTTGATGAGAGTTGGGTAAAATTAAGTTTGGATTAGGTAAATAATGATTGTTTTGGAATAAAATTTCAGAATATTTTAACCCTTAAAAATCAAACCTTGTTAATGCTTAAAGTAAAAACAGATCAAGCGTATTATTTCTTCTCTTAATACTAAAAAATCATCTGGGCTGGATGGCATACCAGCAATCGTCTTAAAAAGATGTGCTCCCGAGCTTGCACAGGCGTTTTCCCGGAGAGTTGTAGGCTGCACGTGTGCAGCCTTTACAGAAAGGACCCAAAGTCCCCTTCTAACTATGACCTATATCTCTTCTTTCAGTTGGTTGCAAAGTAATGGAAAAATTCATTAATTCCCAAATCTTAAAGTATCTCGAAAAACATAAGATCTTACATGATAGACAATTGGATTCCGTCACAGTAGATCCACAGCTGATCTTCTTTCCTATGTCTCACACAACTGGAACAAGTCCCTTGAGTTTCTTGGTGAATCCCAGATCGTTGCACTTGACATACCCAAAGCTTTTGATCAGGTCTGGCATGATGGGCTTCCTAACAAGCTTCCTTCTTACGGTCTTCCACCTAAGCTTTGCTCTTGGCTTTCCAGTTTCCTTTCTAATCGACGTATATCAGTTAGTGTGGATGGTCATTCCTCCAGCTTCTACCAAATTAATGCTGGGGTGCCCCAGGGCTCAGTGCTGGCACCCACCCTGTTTCTTCTACACATTAACGATCTTCTCTCTTCCACAATCAATCCCATTTATAGTTTTGATGACGATAAACCCTCCACCTAGTATTCAACTTAAGCCAGTGTAATTCTGATTTCGAAAACAATCGCAGGTCAATGCATATATCTCTTTCACAAGACCTAAACATCCGGATTGAGGCCCAAAAATCTTGTTCGTTTAATGCCTGTTCATCATGTTCAGTCTGCAAATCCATCCCTTACATATGAGCAGCCAAGTTCTGCAGAACAAAGAGTCGTTTAATCTTGTCGGCGTAACTTTTGAGAATAACCTCAACTGGCACAAACACATTTTATCCATAGCTTCGGCAGCTTTAAAAAAGATTGGATTCCTTTTCCGTGACAGAAAATATTTCTCTTCTTCCAATCTGTACACTCTGTATGTATCCCAAATCAGACCCTTTTAGAATATTGTTAATTTGTTCCAGTCTGGGGAATGGCGTCCCCTACAACCCCAGCATTCTGGACTCCATTCAAAGAAGAGCTGTTCGTCTTATTAATGATCCAACGCTCACAAAAAGGCTTCCTTTCTTGCCCACCGTCGAGCGGGAGGAATCTGTCGCTCTTCTATAGGTTTTTTCCCGGGCTTCTGCTTAGAGGAATTGGCCAGTATAATTCCTTCTCTGGGAGCTCCCAACAAATCAACACGTAGTGCAACTTTTATGCATCCTTTTACAGTTCAGTTAGAGAAGCCCCGAACTTCCTGCTTTCTTCGTTCCTTCATACCTAGAGTGTCAAGACTGTGGAACCTGCGCCCCAAGTTTTTCCTTCTCCTCCCAATCTACAAAAATTTAAGTCCCGTGTGAACAAACTCCCTCTCACCACACTAAAGACCCCCACGGTACGTTAGTACTTAGGCATCAGCCTTCGTGGACTGTCCCAAGATAAAATATATATATATATATATATATATATATATATATATATATATATATATATATATATATGGAGGGTTCAGAAGCCAATCAGTGAAGTCAATCTTTTCCCGAAACTGACTTACATACCATTGTTTTTTTTGTTATTTAAACTTTCATTTGACAAAACACTTAAGTCATTATTTCTATGATCAAGCGATAGATGGTGCACTTATTTTGACCACGACATTTTATGCAAAATTATTCAGAGGCCAACCATAGTAAGTCACTAAATGGTAAGTCAGTTCAAGGTAAAGTCCAGTTCGGTATTTATTTTGGTCTTGCTTGAAAATCTAATTAAGTATTACGTATTATTTATATGCAACTAAAAATATGGACCTTTCAGAAAGTGAAAATGAACCTTTTTCTGACAGTGATTCTGAGTATGCCCGGAAAACAAGCGAAATTCATCTGATTCCAAATAAAATTCCTCAAAAAAATTTTTTTTGCAAATTGTAAAAACTAACTAAATTTAGGATATGTATTCTTATTTTGTGATACTAAATGACCTGCCCTTGAATATAGCTATTGTTAAAGAATGTTTTTATACTGTTTTAGGCAAAACAAAAACGTTGTTTACCTTATTTATGACTTACACTGATTGGCTTCTAAATTTTTTGTTTTATTTTTAAACTCGTCTGAGTCGTCTGTTTTACCCGAGGTTGTACCTAATAATGGGATCCAGCTTGAAAATAATGACAATGAAGGCCAAAATGGCGTAGATCAAGCACAAGGAAGAAAACGTAAAAAAAATAAAGAAGCATGGAAATTAACAGTCAATTCTGCTAAAAGGCATTCAGGAAAAGCTTATGTAAACAGAAGTGGGAAGAACATATTGGAGAAGACTTTTAAAAGTGTCGACTGTGGATGTTCTGGAAACTGTTTTGAGTCTGTAAGTCCTGAGGAGAGGCGAATGATTTTTGAATCGTTCTATAAGTTGGGAGATAATACCAAACAAAATATTTATCTTCGAGGTCTGATACACAACGCTACAGTGAAGCAACGTCGTGCTACACACTGATCAAGGGAACCAAAAACGAAATCAATAAAATATTACTTAACCACTGCAACTGTGTCAACTCGTGTTTGCAAAAATTTTTCATTGACACGTTTCAAATTAGCGATGCTCGTATCTACAAGGTATCCTCTAGCTCACAGCCATCTGCATGTATTGATAGAAGAGGTCATCGAGAGCCAGCTAATAAAATAGATGTCACAAAAGTTAAGGAGCATATTCACTCATTTCCTTCTTACAGAAGCCATTACACACTCTCTGGTGCACCAAATAGGAGATATCTAAATCCCGATCTAACCATAAGAAAAATGTATCAACTCTTCTTCGAAAAATGTGGAGAAGATGGTACAGAACATGTCAAGGAGAAAATGTATTATCACGTTTTTTCTAACTCCTTTAATTTTCATTTCAAACCTCCAGCAAAAGACACTTGCCAATTGTGCGATTCGTTGCAGAATATTCTGACATTTAGCGACCTCCGCAGAGCTGAACAATCTAGGACAGCCATGAATAGTGACAGGATATCAGCGGGGGAAAATAGTTATGTGGTAACGTTCGACTTGGAGAAAGCTTTTCCAAAATTAAGCACTTCTGTCTTCCTATAAACAAAACATGTATGTTTATAATCTGGTGATACACAGTTTAAATGACAATAAAGGTCACATGTACATGTGGGATCAGACTGAAGGTTCATCACAAGAAATTAGAGCGTGTCTAGTGAAGCATCTAAAAGTTCATGCTTGCAGTCATAACCACATCATTTTGTATTCAGATTGTTGCACAGGCCAGAACAGGAACATAAAATTGAGTTTATTTTTACAGAAACTGGTTCAAAATTCAGAAATGGCCCCATGTTATATTGACCACAAATTTATGGTGTCTGGTCACAGTTACCTGCCAAATGACGCCGACTTTGGTGTTTTTAAAAACAAAAGCTCGAAAGAAACGTTCATCTATGGTCCTAGAGATTGGTTTGATTTAGTTGCTGCTGTAAAAACCAATCCGTTCCCGGTAACAGTGATGAATCGGAAGAGTTTCTTTCAAAAAAAAAATGAAAACAGTTTTGCAACAAAAAAACCAAACTATGGGGGCTAGAGTTAATTGGTTAAAAAAAAAAAGGTTTAGATATTGCAAAAAAAACCTTATTCCATTTTTTTCAAGGAAACCTTGGGGGGACTTTCCTTTTTTGAAATTGATATCAAAAAATCGACGAAAGGGAAGACCTCCTTTTAATAATATTATCCGGATCCACTGTATTCAGAGCGAACCCTTAAAAACTGTCAAAAAGAAGCCATGTTTGACCTTCTATCGCATATTCCTCCAATTACCATCCATATTTCAGAAGTTTGCTTTCCCTAAATGACAGACCTCGAGCTCCAACCTCACAGGCTAATGAACTCAATCTTGATGCAGAATTTATGAATATTATATTGACTAGGAATTTTAAAATGTTCAGTGGACAAACAACATAAGTCAATATTTCCTCACATTATCAAAGTTATTTCTACTGGTGTTGCAAATTTAGTTTTTATTTTCATGTTGATATTGTTATTTATATGATTGTTATCAATAAATACATATTATACTTTCTATAAAGAGACCTTTATTTTTTTAAACCTTTTTTTTTAAGCATCCAATTATCTCAATTTGGTTGTTATTGCTTCCTGAATGGCCTGAACCCTCCATATATATATATATATATATATATATATATATATATATATATATATATATATATATATATATATATATATTTTAACCTAAAAAAATGATTCATTTATCAAAGTGATGTAATTTCAGAATGCTGTTGCTTAAAATTTGTACAAGTTTTAACCCTCCTAAATCAACCCCTATTATAGCTTTATTAAAAGAAAAGATTTACCTAAAAAATAATTAAAATATTAATTAAAAATATTACTGCCTGAAATATTACCAATTTCATTATTTGGCAAATTTTCAATCCTTAAAAACCACCCCTTAAAACATTGCAATTCTTATAAATTTATTTAATCGATATAAATAGAAAAAAATAGAATTACATACAAAAATTAATTTACACAAAAATACACTGCATATTAACATACATAAACAAAAATAAAATTTATAGAAACGCAGGACTGCGAAGTATACCGGTTATGTAGATTATTATGCTCCAAAGTGGGCTATTCGAATTTTTCGAAAAAAAATTGATTGGTTTTTAAACATAGTTCCTTCATTTTTAGTGATACAAAGTTTTTTCAAAAACGATTTTGTAGGATTTTTTTAAGAGCTACAAGGTTTTGTGAATTAAATTTCTTTAAGTTCCTTAGTTTTGAAATGGGGTGAGTTTAAAGGGCTCGAATAAGGTGGTGCTCGCTCGTAAATAGAGGCTTTAAACGGCCACAATTTATTTTACAGAAAATCTATGAAATAGGAAAATCTTTGTAATCAAAAAAGCCACAATTGGTACCCCAGCATTTTTTTGTATTTCCAGTATTTTTGGAGTTATTTTAAAGAAAAGGACTTTTTTTACGAATTTGCGGAAAATTGCTTTTCACTTTAAGCTCCAATTTTTCTAAAATTAAGCATTGTAAATTGGTTAAACTTTAAGGACATATTAATAATACATATAATTTTTAAAAGGGAAAGCAAAGTAAAAAAATTTTAATAGGAGGGTATTTTTTTCACATTTTTCAGAAAAACGACTTTTTTTTTAAGCTCGTTCATTAACAGTGAAGACTTTTTTTCTTTTAAAGAAAGGTACTTATGAGTTTTAAAAGATTTTATAGTTTTTCTAGAAAATGAAATTTTTTCCTACTTTTAACTTTTCAATCTTTCAAATTTGCATTTGACAACAAAAGCTAACCATTAACAAGCCAGCTCTGGTCCGTATTGATTGAAGCAAAATAAGGTTAAATTTTTTTTTTTAAGCCTTTAAAATTTTGCTTTCCACGTTTGTTAAAAAATAAAATATTTTTAAAGTTTTAAAGCGAAAACCATTTTAAAAACATCCCTCAAAAATGTTAACTTTCAATCGCGAATATCCTGAAAATTAATTATTTACGAAAAAAGTATAGGAACATTTTTATTTAAATTACTTCTTCATGATTTGATTAAATTAAAAAAATTTTCCCACCCCAAGGATGGGTTGGAAAAAGGATAAAAGACCCGTGGGCATGAAAATTTTAAAATTTTGATTTCCTTTGGCTATTCCTACCTTTGTAAAAAAGAATAGAGACGAAAAAATTTTCGAGCCAATTTTATTTCCTGATTTAAGAAACACCTTTTTTGCATAACTGATCAATTTTCCTGGGGCTTTTTCCTTTAAAGAAATATTTGAGTTTTAAAAGTTTTTAACATACTATTTTTCTGTTATTAAAACCAAATTCACCCTAAAATTGTTATTAAATCTTAGAGGATATGTTAAGAAATACAAATCAACTTTTGTATCTGCCAAAGTTTTAAAGGCACCAAACAACGAAAAATTGTTTAAAAGATGAACATTTGATTTATTTTATTAGAATAAACATTTTGTTATATTAGACGTATTTCTTTATTTTTTTTTTTAATGCCATCTTCTTCATGAAATAAAAATGAATTTCAGTCAACATTTATTTAATATGTTATTTTCCATAAAAAGAAACCTTTTCTTATGTTACCTTACATTTTTACTCTAAACTCTAAAATCACTGCAATTTTAAACCACCCTGTTTAACTCTATTTAATTAACAACGAAGAAAAACCACACTTTATGACCACTTTATAAATAGAGTTTTAAAATGACTCACTTAAAAGTGAATTAGAAAACCTTGTAGTGTGACAAAACAACACGGGCTTTTATCAAAACGATTTTAAACTTTTTTAATCTAGTCGCACCTGAGAAAACTTATGAAAGCACAAGAAAATCGATAATTAAGTTAGGGTTAGTCGCGAATTTTAAAGAATACTTATAAATACTTTAAAGTTGCAAGTAATATTCACGATTTCGACCAAGTTCATTTCGCCCAAACTATGCGGCTACATGTTTATATGTTGGAATGGGTCTGGTATTTATTTTTAGAATTTTTAGTTGATCCGAAAACATTTTCAAACATATTAACGAAACTCTCGAAGTCATAACTGTCAGACCACGGTTCCTGAGTTTATTTATTTATTTTTCCCGCGAATTGTTTACCGAGATGCGTAGAAGATTTACTGCGCCTTTGTTTCTTAACTTTGATACGGTTTTATTCGAAAGAATCGCAAATTTTTAATGGTGAATTAGTAGTTGCCTATTTTCAAGCTTACAATGTAATATGTCTAATGTCTAATTTAAATACTCTCGCGTCTAGAGATTCTCCTTGATCACGAGCTTCTTGACAGTGTTGACACATGAAACGCTTTATTATGCAGGGACTCGGCTAAAAAAATACATTTTAATGTAATAATTTAGGGTCTTTTTTAATACGTCCCCGCATTTTTAAGTCTGAAACATAATTAAGGAAAATAAAAAGCCGCTTTGCTAACCAGAACTAACCATGACCGACTAGAACTTGGGCTTTTGAATTTGTCTAAATTATTTGTAGAAGTTATAAACAAAATTTGGTAATTGTCTAGAAAGTGGCCGCAACTCCGATTTTGACCAAATTTGGTATACGGGGGTTTTTTGGGGCGCTGATCACGAATCTGAAAACCTTTTTTGGCGGAAACGTTTCGTTTTCAAGATATTCATCATCAAACTTAAAAATCAACCCAACCTCATTTACACTATTCCTTCTTCTTTTTGGACAGAATTCTTGATTTTTTACACTAAATTGAAACACAATTAAAACACCTTTTAAAAACTTGTTTTTATATTTATTTTATACCTATTTTTCATTTAATTGTAAAAATTCACTTTCAAACGCCGCAACCAGGTATACAATAGGCAATTTTTAAACAAACATGGCCGCCCCGTTTGAAAGTGATACTTGGCAATGAGGAAGTTTTTTATTTTTTACTTATAAAGTTTCTAAAACTATAAAGTATCAATTGCCATATATTTTTCTAATATTCAACTTACTGTTGTTCTATAAATAAATGTTGAAATTCAAAATAATTTTCTCCGCGCCAAAACGCAGCTCGCAAACAAGGATAGCTTGCTGTGACGTCACGATCCGGTATCGGTCAAAACGAATGTCTGTCACTCTCTGTTTTGCTTGTCATTTAAGCGGCATCAAGGTGATGTTGTTTTATGATTTTGTTAGTTGGGCGTGTTTCTTGAGTGCCGTTTTTATTTGCTTTCGTTGTGCTTACAAAATATTGTTCTGTTATAATTGTTTTAAAAATTAGACTTCATTTATTATGACTTCTACTGAAGCTGGATTTGTCCAAGGGCAATCTGATAACTTGCCAAAAATTGATTCATTATCAATGTTTACATTTTTGGGAGAATAACCCAAATTTCATGGCAGCTGAGTTAAAAGGAGTAAAAGCTACAAGGTATGTATTCAAAATTAAACATTATTTTAAAGTAATAATACTATACGTAGTGCAGTGCTGTTTTATAAAGTAAAAGTAAAAACTTTTGGTAAAAAGATAACCTCAAAACCTAAATAATAGATTTTGTAAAATAATACCTTAAAAGAAAATATTATGTCTAATTATTAAATAAGAACCGAGAAAATGATATTTAATATTTGAGAAATGTTATCTGTTTTTGAGGCAAGTTAAATATCAGGTACTTACATTAAAACGATCTTCGCAGATATGTAAAGTAGATTTTACACCAAGGGCGTCGAAAGGGGGGTAATGGGGGGTAATTACCCCTCAAACCCTACCTACCGCATCGTCGGCAAATATATTCTCCCGAAGTCGAATGTGCAAACATTATAAATGTACATATTAGCATCAATAAATACTTTGACCATGATTTTGACTCAATAACAGGATTATTTTCCAGCAAATAACAGTTTATGTAACATATTTTGTCAGGTTTGTGTTCAGAGTTGTTTTTTCCGATACTAAAATTACCCTTCCCAAGAAAAAATATTATCGTCGCCCTTGTTTTACACTAACTGGACTTTTCTTCAAATCCCTCTTCATCGATATACACCATTTCTTTCGTATTTTTTCATCTTTTGGACTTTAAAAAATCATTTGTTGGGGCCGGTTTTTGTTGTGGAACTACATAATGGCACTACACAACATTTATAGTATTTATGTTCCGGGCCTCTTAAAGCCTCTGTTACATCCATGTTCTCTTGTTTAAACTTTAAACCGGCTATCGTCACACACTAAATCAGGTTTAATATTAATATATAATTAAAAAAACTCGTCTTTAGGTAGACTAAAATGGCCACAACCCGATGTAAACACAAACGGAATAACCAATGAATCAATGGCAGCGCTTGGGCCAAGCGTGGGCCTACACTTTGTTTATCGGATCTTGACGTCACACGTGGCTTGACCAATCAGAGACCGTTTTTGTTGACCTTGTAATATTTAAAATTTATATAATTAATTATTTAATAATCGCTTAGTTTTAAAATATTTTACAAGCACATATCAACTTTTAAGGGCATTTACTGAATTTTAAATAGGTTTTCAATAAATAAAAAAAAAATGCAACTTCCTCATTTAGTGAAAAAAAGGTGTAAAATAAACAAAAAAAAGGTTTTAAAAAGGTGTTTATAAAATATTGTGTGCCACTTTAGTGTAAAAATCAAGAATTGTGTACAAAAGAAGGGGAATATAGTGTAAATGAGGTTAGTTTGATTTTCAAGTTTGATGATGGATATCTCGAAAACGAAACCTTTCCCCCAAATTTGGTCAAAATCGGAGTTGCGGCCACTTTCTAGACAATTACCCAAAATTTTAACAACGTATTAGAAAAAACCCGAGGAATATAAAATTATACTTTTAAAAAAATATATAACTTTTACCATATCAAAAATTATAAAAATTTTGTTAATAACTTTTATTTATTTTATTTATTTATTTATTGATTGATTCTCTTACAGACACCAAAATATAACAAAATGGTACTTGCAAGTAAGAGAAAAAGAATAACCTACACACTACATATTACAAGACATACCAAGACAAGCTACAACATTTTTTGCAGCTGTGTAATTTTTATGTTGAATATGTCAAAATCATGCTCCCTAGCTAAAATATTACATTCATTGAGTAAGCATGCTATTAACTGGTGATAAACTCATTTGACTTATGCTAAAAATATCGCTATTCAAAATCCTTAAATATTAATCTTAGGGACTTTAAAGTGTATATTATTTACAATATTGCAGTCTTTGTACTTAAAGTTATTAATCACATTGTATATAAATATCACAGCCTGTTTGTTTCTTCTTTGAACTAGAGTATTAAACTTAAAACTATCCAACATTGCTCTGTATGAAACCATAAATGGATACCTGTTGTTCTTCCTCACATATAAATATCTAAGAAATCGTTTTTGCACTCTCTCTATTAGATCCATGTAAGTTTTTGCTAAGAGCATCCAAATTTGCGTGACATATTCCAAATGTGGCCACACCAAGGCATTTTAAAGTCTTATGACTGTGGCAATTACCCAATTTTACTGTTTCGTATAACAAAACCTAGAGCCTTGTAGGCCTTGTTCTTTTTATACATATAGTGATTATTAAATTTAAAATGTAGGGATAATTTAGACAAATTTAAAAGCCCTAAGTTCTAGTCGGTCATGGTTAGTTCTGGTTAGCAAAGCGGCTTTTTATTTTCCCAATTATATATCAGACGTAAAAATGCGGAGACGTATTACAAAAAACCCATGATTTGCTTTTTAAACATTAAATGCATTATATAGAAAAAGCCTACTTTTTAAATAATGAGCCGAGTCTCTGTATAATAAAGCATGTTTCATGTGTCAACACTGTTAAGAAGCTCGTGATCACGGGGTATCTCTAGACGCGAGTAATTTAAATAAGACGTTTTAACCATCCAGCGCCAAAGGCATGAGGGTGGGGAGAAGGCCCCCCTTATTCTTTGATAAGTCGGCAAAATCAGGAAGACTTGGAAAACTGTTCAAGAGTTGACAAAATATTCATGATTGGTACTTGTTGATTTAATTTTCATAAATACATATCTTACTATTGCAGATAATCCAAAATTACTCTAGCCGGTTGAAGCAACAATTTTAAGGAACCCTTAGCAGAAGGTAATTCCTAAAAGGGCCAAACAAGCAATGTGATTTGCTACGTTGGAGATTGAGGAAATACTTAACGCTAAGGATTCTTTAAAATAGTTGGTTCCACCGGCCATTAGTCCAGGGCATTTAGATCAAAATCGACCGAAATAAAGACATTTTTAAGGCCAGCTGATATCGAGATGCGGTTTTCTGCATTGTGTTCAGAAAGCTCCCAGGAAAAAGTCTATATGGTGTGGTTATGCCATTTTTCAAAAAATGCATTCTTGTGCAATAAATTCATTTTGCAATTGCATAATTACTTGCAATATTATAAGAACGACTGGAAACTCGGAAAAATCGCTCGAAAATCGTTACTTCGGGATTTACGGAGATGTCGAATTCAATTCTGGCATCGGAATTACACGGGGGCGCTCGGGAGTCGCTCTGCGGTGGTAGGAATAGGTTGAAAAGTGGGAAATACCCTTAGTTCGCAAGCCGATCGATCATTGTGGCTCGTTACCGGGTGCCGATTGGGGTGCGCTCTGGGAAAAAGTAAGTAAAGAAGTGAAAAAACACAAATTAGTGAAAAATAAATTTGAAAATAATTCTAATAGTACTTTTTATTAATATTAAATTATCCATCATAAAGTTTCAATTTTTAACTTAAATACTAAACATCTTCTTTAAATTCTTTCTTCTTCTCCTTCTAAGTCTTTTACCTCATCACTATCCTCGGCCTGATTGAAAGTGCCTTTTTGGTTAATTGAAAATTTCGGTTTGCGCCGGTCCCCACGGTAACGATACTCTACTCTCTTGATAGGTTTGGCTTTTTTCAAATCCAGTTTCGACGCAGAAAAGATTTTTAAAGCAATTGTTTTTATAATATGTGTAATATAATTTAATATTAAATAATTTATACCCCCGGGTAATTCTAATGCAAAATTGAATTCGGCATCTCCAAAACCTTCGAGTAACCATTTTCGGCTGATTTTCATGGACACTGCAATACCCCTTCCCCCCAATCACCCCCGGGCACCCCCACAGAGCCACCCCCGTGCAAAATGTATTTATTGCACCAGAATGCATTTTTCGAAAAATGGCATAACCACACCATATAGACTTTTTTTCTGAGAGCTTTCTGAACACAATGCAGAAAACCGCATCTCGATATGTGCTGGCTTTAAAAATTTTCGATTTATTTCCTAACTTCCCTGGACTACCTCAGAAATTTAAAAATTATACAATTATTGTTAATAGTGTCATTTAACAATTGGACTGCTTGATGTAAATTTCTTCCTGTTGTGAACTCGTCTTTTTTAATATTATCTTATTATCTTAAGGTATGTACACACCGAAAAAACATACAAGAACAAACATCAGCGAACAAACGTTTTTCTTTTAAGGTATGTACAGACCGAAAAAACATACAAGAACAAACATCAGCGAACAAACGTTTTTCTTTAGTGTAGACAGTAAAACGCGAAAAACGTTTGTTTGTTTTTGTTCATACAGTTGTACACACCGAAAAAACAAGAACAAACATCGCAACAAACGTTTTCTTATGAAAAGTTAATGGCGAACAAACGTTTGTTTGTTCTTGTTCGCACATGTTCCAGTGGACGTCGGTACATCAAAGAGAATTTTTGTTTTTATGGTCGTCCATAACTTTTCTAACTAGTCATACAAGAGTAAACAAACATTTGGTTGCGCTATGTAGACAGAAAAAGCGAACAATAAACAAAAAACACATACAAAGAAAGTGAACAAAACGAATGCTTGTTTTTGTTTGTTTTTTCGGTGTGTACATACCTAAAAAGAAATAAATTTTGTTCGTCGTCATCCATAACTTTTCCAACTGGTCAAACGAGAGGAACAAATTTTTGATTGCGCTATGTAGACAAATAACGCGAACAATAAACAAAGAAACATACAAACAAGGTGATAAAGAACGAATGTTTGTTTTGTTTGTTTTTTCGGTTGTGTACATACCTTTAAAGGTAATGTCAGACCAAAAAAAACATACAAGAACAAAAATCACGAACAAACGTTTTTCTTTAGTGTAGACAGTAAAAACGCCAACAAACGTTTGTTTTTCTTGTTCATACATGTTGAGGTATGTTACACACCGAAAAAACAAACAAGAACAAAATCAGCAAACAAACGTTTTTCTTCAGTGTAGACATTAAAAGGCGAACAAACGTTTGTTTGTTCTTTCGCACATGTTCCAGTGGACGTCGGTACATCAAAGAGAATTTTTGTTTTTATGGTCCCCATAACTTTTCCCAACTAGTTGAAAAGAGTAAACAAACATTTGGTTGCGCTATGTAGACAAAAAAAGCGAGCAATAAACAAAAACACATACAAAGAAAGTGAACAAGAACGAATTTTTGTTTTTGTTTGTTTTTGGTGTGTACATACCTAAAGAGAATAAATTTTGTTCGTCGTCATCCATAACTTTTCCAACTGGTCAAACGAGAGTGAACAAATATTTGATTGCGCTATGTGAACAAAATAACGCGAACAATAAACAAAGAACACATACAAACAAGGTGAACAAGAACGAATGTTCGTTCTTGTTTGTTTTTTCGGTGTGTACATACCTAGCTTTTTTAGATATCTTGGAAGATGTAACAGACAGTAATACGGACATAAAAACTAGAACGAAAGGAATAATGGGTCTTCACATTAAACTACTAAATTTTGATTTGATTGTATTCATAGGCGTGCGCAGGCTAAAGCTGGTGTGGGTGCCGAGATAATAATAATAACAATAATAATAATAATAACAATGAAGTGAATAAAACTTTTTTTTTTTTCGATTTCAATAATTTAATTTAATACAGTAATTTTTAATATGATACGACACGTACATAATTGAACCTATTTGTATTCATGTTCTTTATGAAAACGATAATTTGTATGAGGGGTAATCGACCTTTTCATTTTTTAAAATCTAACCCAGCTAGGCTTGTTGAGGGTGATTTTGGGGGAATTAGGGGGGTGTGTGCCCGTGGAGACTTTTAATCATCGTGTTGAAAACCATCAGTAAGCAAAGTTTGAAAACAATTAAAAACTCTTTCCCCCAAAAAAAAAAAAATTTCCCCAGTGTTTTTTAAGGGTGTTTTAAAGGGTTAAAAAACTAAATTTTTTAAAAAATGTCAAAAATAAAAAAAGGTTTTTTTAAATTTTTAACCCCTTTTATCCCCTTTTAAAAATTTAAAAAAAAAATTCATGAAAAACTACGAAGACATATCACATATTTTTTTTTATCAAACCTATAATAAGCATTTTTAAAAAATTTTAAAAAAATTTTAAAAAAAAAAAAAAATAATTTTCCCCCAATTTTTTTTTTTTTAAGAAAAAATAATTTTAAAATTATTCCCAAAAACATCAAGAAGCAATTGATTTAAAAAAAAAATAAAAAAAATTTTTAAAAAACTCTGAACGTTTTACTTTATGTATTTTTTTTTCAGAAATTTTAAAATCTGGGGTAAATTTAAAAAAAAGGGGTTTAAAACTTTTAAAATATTTGAAATTTTTAAAACCCTTTTTTTTAGTTTTAATTTTTTGTTTAAAAAAAAAAATATTAATCCGACAAATTACCACAATTGGGGTTTTTCCCCCTAGAACTTAAACCAGATTAAAAGGGGGTTTTTTTCAAAAAGGGTTTTTTTCCCCCCCTATAAATTTTTTTTTTTTTTGTTTTAAAAAAAAAAATGTTTTTTTTTTTATTTATTGTATTTTTGCCCATTAATTTTTTAACCGGTTTTCCCAAAAGTTTTTAAAAAAGGGAAAAAAAGGGTAATTTTTTTTTTTGGGTCCTTTGAATAAATGACATATTTTTTCATTTTTCAACCCCCCCCCTTTTTTAAAAAAATTTTATTTTTTTTTTTAAAAAAAAAAAAACTAAATGGAAATACTTAAAAAAGTTAATTTTAAAGTTGCATTTAAAAAAAAGAAAAAAAACTAAACTTTTTGAAAAAGGGATTTAAACTTTTTTTCCCTATAAAATCTAACATTTCAAAACCCTTTTAACTTTTGTGAAAAACCAAAAATAAAAATTTGACGCAAAGGTTAAAAACGACAATGGGGTTATTATGGGGGAAGTCTGTGAAATTCCCCCTTTATTGTTTTTAAAAATTAAAATTGGGAAAAAAAGTTTTATACAAAATATTTTAATTTTTGTTTTTTTGCGAACAACTTTTATAAGGGGTATAAAAAAACCCCGAAGGAAAAGTTTTTTTTTTTTTAAAAGACCCCTTTTTTTTTGTTCTTTTGTTTTCTAAAAAAATTTAAATTTTTTTATCCATATAAAAATCCCCTTCAATTGTTTTTAGATATAGCATTTAAATACAAATTTAGAATGAATCCGCTCATCTCTTAATGTTTTTTTATTTCTAGGGGTTTTTGCGGTTTTTGCAGGTGAAAAAAAGGTAGTTTTAATTAAAAGTAATTAATATCCATGCCGTAGAAATAGCTAAAACCAAAAAAAAAAAAAACAATTAAAAAAATTTTTTTTCGATTAATAAAATTTTTTGACATTTTTATTAATCTCTATCATTGGTTTTAAAATTCCTTTAAAACCCTAAAACCATGAAAAGTAAAACAACATTAAAAAATGACGGTTTTTTTCCCCCAAAATTTTTTAGCTATTTTCCATCAAAACATGCCATATATAGCTTTATAAGTGTCATCGATTGGGTCTGCTATTTTTAAAATTTTCTTTTTTGGTTCCAAAACCCTTTTAAGTATATTAACGGAGCTCTAAGTTCGGCTTTCTCTCAAATTATTATTTGGATTCCCAAACCATATTTTGCGCCTTTCTTTCCCAAGGGGAACTAACTAGAACTTAAAGAAAAGAGAAGTGGAAATGCCAGCACACATATTCTACCATTTTAAACAGTTTCACTATCATTTCTTTAAAGATAATGACATTGTTACATACATATTAAAACATTGGTTAATATCTTTTAAGCTAGCATTTTATATTTTTACAACGTATATATTTGACACAATTTATGACGCGGGACAGATTTCTGATTCCTTAACCTGTAACTAATTTTCGGGAGCATGATGAGTACATATGATGATTTGGAACTATATATGTAGACAAATTAAACAGGCTACCTAAGATAGGCGTCCACTGGTCGGCATCGGACGGACAGTACATGTCGCACGGATCGCAGTTTTAAATTATAAACATTGATTTAAATAAGACTGTCCTATTTAAAACTATGTAGTTAATTTAAAAATCCGATTTGCAATGCGTATCGTTCGTCCGATGCCGACCAGTGGAACCCTACCTCTAATATGGTAGCTTTTGATCAGGTCTGGCATGATGGGCTTCTTAACAAATTTCTTTCTTACGATTTGTTCTTGGCTTTCCAGTTTTCTTTCTAATCGACGTATATCAGTTATTGTAGATTCTTCTACCAAATTAATGCTGGGGTTCCCCAGGACTCGGTGCTGGCACTTACTCTGTTTTCTACACATCAACGATCTTCTTTCTTCCACAATTAATCCCATTCATAGTTTTGCTGATGAAAGTACCCTCCAACCCTCCACTCTAATATTTAATTTCTCAAGCCAGTCAATAAGCCTGATTTGGAAACCAAGCCTAGAACAATGCGGAATGATACCCCAGATGTTTTTTCACAAGCCCCAAACTTATCTTGTTTTAGTTTTTCCCTAAAACACAGTTTTCCCGTCGCAAAAAAAATCTACTTTCCGTTACTTTTAAAATAACCTCAACTGGCACAAACACATTACATCCATATCCTCAATTAAAAGAACTGGATTTTTTTTGACCAAAAATATTTCTCTTCTTCCTCTGTATACTCTGTATGTATCCCAAATCAGACCCTTTAAAAATATTGTTCTTTGTGTGGGGGGGGCTTCCCCCCAACTCTTGGGAAAATTTCGATTTCATTCAAAGAAAAATTTCTCCTTTAAATGATCCGGGGGTTCAACAGAAAACTTCCCTCCTTGCCCACCGAAGAGCTGTGGGAGATCTGTCGCTCTTTCTATAGGTATTTTTAGGTTCTGCTCAAAAAAATTGGCCAGAAACCCCCCTTTGGCAGCTTCCAACAGACAACACATAGTGCAACTTTTTTTCATCCTTTTTTAGTTTAACTTGAATTCCCGCTTTCTTTGTTCCTTTATCCCTAATGTTCTAGGCTATGGAACCTGCCACCCGTAGAAGTTTTCCCCCCACCTCCCAGGGGTTCAAAAAAGTTGTTAAACAAATTTCCTTTCACCACACTTAAGACACCCACGGTACGTTAGTACTTAGGCCTCAGCCTTTGTTGGCTGTCCAAAGATAAAAAAAAATCTCAAAAACACATAGTGAAAGAAGTCCAAGGTACAATAATAAAAGGTATTTACATAATGATTTAAATTTTATTCATAAAAAATATTTAAGTAAATGCATTATTAACTACATTTAAATATATTTTAACTATCTAAAGCTGTGTAGGAATAATTACCACGTTTATGTTACGTCTGTCCAGTGCTACAGAGCCTTTTCCACAAATTAGTATGTCTCTATGGTTATCGTAACGTTAATTACCTGCTTCGAGAGCTCTCTATTATAGACAAATATAGTCGAATCTAACAAAGACGACCAATAATATACTCCTTTTAAAAATAATAAATCCGTAATAGGTCACTAAAAAATAAATTATATTATTTCCATTTTTAATCTTTGAGCATATACCTACATGTAAATGTAATCCCCTTTTCTCCCTTTCTGAGTGCTGATTGGTCGGCATGATAACCCTTCCCGCACACTAGTTCGCACGGTCGAGCGGCAATCGGCAATACGCTTGAAGCTATAAAC